>JAWRVF010001667.1:0-51672 GCA_036785485.1 Physcomitrellopsis africana | reverse complement strand
TCCTAGAATCTAGTTCAAAAAGATTACTAGGGACCTTGAAGGAAAATATTGACACAAAAGAATTTTCCTCTAAAGAAGAATAAGAAGGACCTAAAATTTCCGACCTCAAATTTAATCCTTCAATTCAACTTATAGACAAGGATCAGATGAAGTCATATGATTTATGGGAGGATTTAAAAAAAATTAAGATAGATATCACAATTGCTCAATTATTGGAGATTTCTCTTTTAGTAAGAAGAAGCTTTAAAATAAGCCTTCTCATTAAAAAGTAGCAATAATTTAAAGCAAAAATTCTAATTCATATTAGAATAATTCAAGTAGCACAAGAGGTAAAGGTAATTGAGCTAGAGGTGTTTATAGTAGATAAAATTGTATCCTATACTATTATGGATAGAGGTAGTGGTTTGAATATTATGCGCGTGAAAACTATAGAGAAATTAGGACTTAGTATCATTGATTTCTCTCCATTTGTGATTAATATGGCTAATCAAAGCCAAGATACACCTCTAGGATAAATTTTTGGTTGTAAGATGATGACGGAAAGTGAAAAATATTCTTTCATTTTTCATGTGATTCATATATATCTTAGCAAATATTCATATCTATTACTTCTAGGTAGATTTTGGTTAAGGACAGCTAATACAAAAATTGACTGGAGAGGTAAGAAGCTATATATCATCTATGGGCTATTAGAAAACCTGACTAAAATCTTTATTCAATCTTAAGGATTGTCTTCAGTCCAAACCTCATCTTACGCTTTAGAAGATGAGATTTTGAATCCCCAATTATAAAAAGAGTTCAAAAAGAAGATTAGATTTGTTGATTTAGTAGCAAGCAAGGGAGTTCACTCAAATATGGTCTAATCAACTCTATTAGGATGCATGGGCCCTAGACTATATGATTAGAAATATGATAGAGAGTTTACTTGGTGGTTGGAAAAATATCCTACTTCAAGTGGAGATGAGGTGGTAAGTATTAACTTCATAGATAATTTTGTCATGAAGAAGAAGTGGATTTAGCAATCCTGATAGATGATATTAAATATGAAGATGCCTTTGGAATAAACTTTGATGGCACTTAAATTCATGAGTTAGAATTAATAGAGGAAGACAACCTTACTCTACCTTTATAATTTAAACAAACTTCCAATGGTCTTACAACCGGAATTGATGTGATGAATTATCCGCAAATACCAAATAATTGGTATAGAGGACCTATAGAGTAATCTCATGTGCATGACCTTGACTACAAGTTGATGGATATTCTTTTCAAAATGAAGATCTAAAACTAATCAAAGTTAGAGTTGAATTAACAGATGATTAATTGTTAAATTATAAGCTATTAATTATGGAATATAGGGATGTATATACTTGGTCTTACAAAGACCTCAAGGGCATACCACCAAAAATAGTCCAACATCGTATTCCACTCCTTCCTAATTCAATTCATGTGAGATAAACGGAAAGAAGAATGTATTCCAACTTACAATTACTTGTCAAAGCCATGTGAAGATAAAATTCACTCCTCAACCTAAGTTATAAGGTGGCCTCAATTAAGAGTTGCTTATAACTTGTGATGTGAAGTATAAGGAGCAATAAACAATAATGAAGGAGAAGAAGAAGACAAAAAAAGTGAAATATATACAGTTAAATAATTGCACACTACAAAACTAGTCACAGTCTGTTTACAAGATTTTCACCTAATAAAAAATAAAAGTAAAAAATTAAAATTATGTTTTCAAGTAGATAATTTTTTTATCTTTCCAATGATGTAAAAAACATATAAATCTAAGTTACTATGAGTAAGTTATGATAATTCAAAGTTAAAAATTAAGTAGAAATATTTACCTTAAGGAAAACTTGTTACAAGATCATGGGTTCGAACCTCACCAAGGCTCACAAGTAGTGTATATGGGTGTCCTAGAGGGGCCATGAGGCCTTAGTCTTATCCTCCTACCTACATCCAAGGTGCTACAATCCATATGGGACTTGTGCACCTCCCTTCCTACAAGGACTACACTAGCTGCTGGTCCTCCTATTTTATACTAGTAGAACTAATAATTTTGCATTTTTGACTTCACCATGGTGTTCAAAAACACCCTATTAGCCTAGGAACCATGTATGGTCTTCAAATCTTGCTCCATTTCTTCATAATGGCTCCCAAGGTGGTAAAACTCATTTTTATCAAAGTCTTCAAAATTGCTCTAAAAATTCTTAATAAATTCTAAATAAATTCTACATAAATTCTAAAAGTCTCTATAATATTTTTAAGATGATAATATCAATTTAAGACTATTTTATTCTACCTTGGAAATTTTTTATAATAATAAAATCAATATAAATCAACTCAAAATCCTATTTTCTACAAAAATAATTAAAAAGACATGAGATTTCTTTCTTATGCTACTTCTACCTACTAAGTAATATTTATAGGTTTTTAATGAGTAATACATGTAATTAGAAGGCCAATGTAGACATTGGTCTCAATAACTAACTCTTAATACTTAATAATGAGTAAAAATACTAAACCAATTAAAATAATTGCCTCCAAGACTTACTAAGACTCCATTTTTGTAACTTTTCTTCTAATAAGACTTTTATATTTATAAATACTTTTAAATTCTAATAAATACTTAAATAGTCAAAAAGACTTTCTAACCATCATATTTGTATAACTAAATAACTTAAGACTATATTTTTAACCAATCCACCAATTAAGATCCATTGGTGGGACTCACAAGCCAAACTAAAAAAATTCTTCTAAGCTGAATTTATTCAATCTATGAAGATTACGGATTGTATCTCACCAATGGTGTTAGTTAAGAAGAAAAATAGAAAACTTCAAGTGTGCATAGATTATAAAAATCTTAACAAGTGCACCCAAAAAGATCACTTCTCCCTTCCTTTTATAAACACCATTCTAGAAGAAGTGACTAGGCATGAATTATATGCATTTATGGATGGATATTTAGGTTATAATCAAATTTCTATAGGCCTAGAGGATCACCACAAAACAGCCTTTATTACACCTTGAAGCACCTTCATCTATGTAATTATGCTTTTTAGACTTTGCAATGCTCCTTTGGCATTTCAAAGAGCAGTGTCATATGCCTTTTCAGACTTGTTACTTGGTATGAATTGATTACCAAATTTTTAACCATCCAAATCTTATCTTTTCATTTATCTAAAATAGAACATTGGAAGGTCCGAATTAATAGTAGACATTTTGCTATAGTTGGGGGCAAATTACAGACATAGAATAGATGGGATATTAAAAAGATATGATGGAAAAAAAAATTCCTACCATTTTATCGGCATGCCATGATAGTGCATTTGGAGGTCATTTTTTGGAAGCATTGATATAACAAAAGATCCTTAGAGCTGACTACTTTTGGTCTACTTTATTCTAAGATATCCACAAGTATATTAAAATATGTGATGCATGTCAAAGGTATGCTAGAAATGACCTCCGAATGAGCTTATCTTTCCATATGTCTTTACCTTTAGTCCCATTTGAAAAATGGAGAATAGATTATATTGGAGAAGTTCATCCTAATTCTATTGGTGGAATGAAGTACATAATTGTAGCAATCAAGTACCTTACTAAGTTGGCTAAGGCAAAGGCACTAAAGACTAACAATACTAAACAAGCAACCAAGTTTTTTTATGAGCAGATTATCACTAGGTTTTGATGTCCAAAAATCCTAATTTGTTATAGGGGCAAGCATTTCTTAAATGAAGTGATAGAAGACTTGACCTCACCGTTTAAAATTGATCATAGAAAGATTATTCCTTATCCCCATCAAACCAATGGGCATACAGAGAGGGTGAATCAAATATTGATAAATATCCTTAAAAAAACCATAATGACTTCTAAATGGGATTGAAACACCAAGCTTCCTGCAATTTCATGGGCTTATAGGACCACGTTTAAAGTGACCACTCAAGCTACTCTATTTTTCCTAGTTTTTGTCATAGAAGCTATCTTACCAATTGAATTTGAAATCCCTTCTTTTCAAATTGCCTTGACAGAAAGATTGTCAACTAAACAATCTTTGATGGATAGATTTGAACGTCTAGAAAGTCTAGATGAGGCCAAAAGACAAAGTACTCAACACATAGAGGCTATACAAAGAAGAAGAAAAATTATCTTTGACAAATGACACAAGATTAGAATTCTTAGGGCTGACATGTTGATCCTTTTATAAGATGCTAGGAGATTAGATTTTCCAAGAAAATTTGATGCCTTATGGTTGGACCCTTATGTCATTAAAGATGTCTTTCCAAACAATTCAATTTGATTGCAAACACTAAATAGAGAAGATTTTCCTACTAAAACTTTTGGAAATAGATATAAAGAATATAGAATATAATTTATATCATAAAAATTTAAAAAAAAAAAAAAAAAAAAAAAAAAAAATTAGTGTTAAAATTTGTAATTTTGGATTTGATAAACATCCAAGAGGAATTGTAGTATTGGTCATAAGAGAGGTTGTTACTAAAGCATCTTGAGTTCAAATCTGGTTGTAAAAATAAGCTATCCTAATGAGCTAATTTTAGTACAAGAAACAACCAATCTCAATACTCAATAGATAAATAGGCCTTAGAAGGCTAATACCACAATCTTGTCATATTGAAGAGAATTTAAAAAAATTATCTACTATTTTTTATTTTTTATTTTTTATATAGCTTTGATTATTTTTTTTCTTTAATTATTAGTTTTTATATTTGATTTGATTTTTTTCTCTTCCTTTGTTGATTGTATAAAATAAATCTATTTTTATTCTTTCAAATTAATAATAACTCACTTTTTCTTCTCTTGGATAGTCATTAAAACTTCTATATATAATTATTTTATTTATTCAATAGCATTCTAAGAGGTCAAATTGTGGATTCTTCTCCTTTATAAGTCGTCCCAGATGGTCACCATGTGTGAGTCATCAAATTGACTCATTAGTTGTTTTAGGATAAAAGAATATATTTAGAGTGCCAAAATTACAATTGTAAAGTGAAGATGTGTTTAGGTGATGATAAATGAAGGTAGATAGTATTAATAAGAAAGAAATAGGATCTTAATAAGTCTTGGAGGTAATTATCTTAGTTAATTTAGTATTTTTTTTAATTATAAGAATTAGCATTTAGTTATTGAGACCAATATCCATATTTGCCTTCTAACTTTATGTACCACTTATTAAATATATATAAATGTTACTTAATAAGTAGAAGAAGCATGAGAAAGAAATCTCATGTATTTTTAGTTATTTATATAAAAATAGGATTTTTATTATCATAAAAAATCACCAATATAAAATAAAATAGTTGTAAATGGATATTTTTATTTTAGAAATATTACAAGAATTTTTAAAATTTATTTAGAATTTATTTAGAATTTTTTAGGAATTTTTAGAGCAATTTTAAAGACCTTAGTAAAAATGAGTTTTACCACCTTGGGAGCCATTATGAAGAATTGCAGTAAGATTTGAAGGCCATACAAGGTTCCTAGGCTAATTGGGTGTTTTTAAACACTATGGTGAAGTCAAAAATATAAAATAGGAGGACCAATAGCTAGTATAGCCCTTGTAGGAAGGAAGGTGTACAAGTCCCATATGGGTTGTGGCACCTTGGATGCAGGTAGGAGGATAAGACTAAGGCCTCGTGGCCCCTCTAGGACACCCTTGTACACTACTTATGAGCCTTGGTGAGGTTTGAACTCATGACCTTTTAAGTAAGTTATCCTTGAGATAAAAAATTTTCACTTCATTTTCTTATTATTTACCTTCTCTCTTTGGATTGTCATAACTTACTCATAGTAACTCGGAATTATATTTTCTTTATACCATTAGAAAGATATAAAAAAAATTATCTAAATAAAAATATATTTTTTATTTTTTATTTTTTATTTTTACTTTTTACTAGATAAAAATATAATGAACAGAATGTGACTAGTTTTATAATGTGCAATTACTTAATTGCACATATTTTACTTGTTTTGTATTGTTCTTCTCCTTCATTGTTGTTTATTGCTCCTTACATTTTACACCACAATTTATAAGCAACTCTTAATTCAAGCCACCTTATATTTTAGATTCAATAGTGAATTTTATCCTCACACTAAGTTAAATCTTAATTAAACCTTAATAAAATATTAAATCAAATCTGAATGAAGTCCTAAATCAAATCTTGATCTTCATAAGCTCAAATTCACAATAAATATTTAACACAACTATATGCACAAATTTTTAATTAGAAATCTGCTACAAAATTTTCAATATGCTCAAAAATACAAATCTACTTTATTTCTCAATATCTAGAGTCATCCAAATAGAACCTTAAATTTGTATAGCTCTTACAAAGTCATTATATATCTAAAAACCTTGAAACTAATTTTCAAAGAAGCTTTATTGAATATACTCTCATATCTCACTTTTCAATCAACAAATAAAGATCCCATCTACTGTAGGTGCATGGTTTTATACCTTAGGATTTGTTTCAATCTTGGTTCATAACCGGCCTTCTTCAAGTATCAATCCAAGGTTTTTTAAAATAATTTTTGGTGAAAACTATCCTTAATTTTGATTTTAAGATGCCTATAGTAGTATTTTTACTAATTTTTTTTATTTTGTCTTATTTATTTTATAATCCTAGAGCTTTTATTTGATGTTTGGAATACATATTATATAAATCTTAGTAGAAAATAGATTGGAAAGGATTTTTTAGTATGAAAAGGAATAGTTAGAAATTCTATGTAGATAAATGGAGATAGATGATAGAAGTCTCTATTTCTATTGGACAAAAGTCATGCCCAATGGACTTCAAGGAGGCTGCCTAAGAGCTTATTAGAAATTAGGATTTATCTTTCAAGGATATTTAAATATTAGAAGATAAAATAAATAAGTTTGATTTTTTGGCTATGGTTTTGAAACAAGAATTATGTAATTTGGATTTTTTATGAAAGAGATATAGGTGCTCAAAGTTAAGATGTTAAAATTGTATCTATTGTCACTCTTTTAGCATAACTTGCATGTACAAAAAGCAATAGAGGATCGGTGTCGTGATGAGAGTCTTGGCCCTAAAAAACAATGGGTCTTTTGTGCCTCTAGTTTCTCAAGTGTAAGATGAGATTCATAAAAGTTCATAAAATTGAAAAATTTACATAATAAAAACATACTTTAGTAATCCTAACATATTTTGCCTTTAGAGACTTGCCCCTAATTTCGACCATAAATCCTAGGATATCATATCAATTGAAGCAAAATTTGGACACAAAGTACTTAAAGAAGTAAGGAAGCAAACCCCATAAACCTTTTGATTATAGCTCATGTGGTTAGAGAGAACCATGTTGTCAAAGTAATCCCTCTATGCTGCCTTTGATTCTAGACCCCCTTTGCTTCACACCTTCATTGCTCTTCATTAAAGAAGAAATAAGTGCTGAAATTTAATAGGCTTATAGCTTGTCTCATGTTGTAAACAGCTTCCAAATATTGCTCCAAAAGTCTTCTCCAAACTTGAGTTATAGGTTCCATCCTTCTTCTTTATTTTTGCCTTCTAACAACTCTAGATCCGACTACAATTTTCCTCATAACTCCTCGAATATAACTCCAATTGCAATCAGTTCTTTACACAACTTAATAGACTCATATATCTACAAATCTCAATAAATTTTACTCAAAATACTACTCTGATCACAAAGTTATGCTCTCTCAAACTTCACTAATTTGGAGATAGACCCCTGTCACTTTGAAAGAGCATAACATTTTATTTATAAGACTAATGAGTATCAAACTTGCACTCATCTCTTCTTTAACATACGTAGATCATGTCTATTAAATTTTACACTCAAATTCAACTCTTAACTCCCTTTATATCCAAAAAAAACCCACACACATGCACTGCCTATACAAACCCTCAACCTTGCCTTCACTCTATTTCTCTTTTCATTCAAACCGGTTACAATTTCACTCATAACTCTTTGCTCGGAGGTCATATTGACTTGAGATTTTGATACAAAGTAGTTAACTCTATAAGGAACAAAAACCTAACAAATTTTGCTACTAAAGTCCAAGTGGTTTCCAAGAGCCAAGGCCCCAAATTTAGTAACCCTCACTGCCCTAGTCTTAAACACTTGCAACTTTCACAACTCATATCTCCCTTGATACTTAATTGTAAGACATGAGAATTATCTCTATGAGTTCCTTATCTTGTCTACTATAAATCTATAAAAAATTGCACTTAAAATCCTCCACAAGCTTCTTCTATACACAAAAATATATACTGCCTATCAAAAAAATCCTATGCCTTCCAAAAAAACTCTCCCTCTTCTCTCTCACGACCCTTCCTTGTCATCTCCCTCTTGGTCTTCTTTATCCTTTTGGTCAAAAAGACCTCTTAGTCCATGTCTTTTTCACTTCCTCAACCTTTTCCTTTGGACTAACTTGAAGAAATTTCACTTTTGAAGGTAAATTTCCATTGTATCTTCTTACTACTAATTTTCTATCAACCTTTCTTCTAATCTTAATCTTTTTATTTTAATACATTCTTTTATTTTTTTCATATTGTGTTTTAATTTATAACACAACATCGGCAACTAAGATTGAAAAGAGCACTTTCTTAGCTACATTTTTCATATGGAATTTAATAAAGTCTAAGCTAAGATGAAGGAAATATTGGGAGTTGAAGTCAATGCTTATAATCTAAAGGTAGTAAGTGACTCCTCTTACTTAGTGGTTGTGTTATGAGTTATATTTTAGACAAGTTGATAAGTGTATATGTTCATGTTGCAAAACTATATATAAAAATCTTGTAATATTAGAATTTTAGATTTATCAGATATAAAAAAAATATTGCTTGGATATCTATAAATTAGGATTTTAAACACATGTTAGGATTCTTAAGATATTAGATAATCGAAAGCAAATCTACAATGATTTTTTTTTTAGTGAAGCTTAAGAATTTTACCTATATTTTGAAAAAAATTTATAGAAACTAAATAGTTAGATCAAAATTTATATATGGAATTATAATAAAATTTTGATACAAAGATGGAATTTTGGAAGGAGATTATGGATTTTTGTTGAAAATTAGTAGCAATCTAATTTGTCACCAATTGGTTATTTGCAATTTTATAAAGAAAGGAGATATTAAGGATTTTCTATATGCCATAGAAGGACTTTATATTCAAACCTACTTAAATACGAGAGATTTTATTAATATTTTTTTTTTTTGTAATATCATCATATTATTATTATTATTATTTTAATAAAGAAAAATCACTTATTGGAGTCTTATCAATTAGTTATAAGTAAATTTTTTATACACACTTATCCAATATATTCTCAGATTGAACATACACACTTATCAACTTGCCTAAATATCCAATATATTCTCAAATTGAAGATTATGCCATATGACACTGTTGTTATCATATATATTCTAAATCAATGTTTAAAAAACTTTTGTAAAGTATTATATTGATTATTTAAAGTACTATCATAGATCAAAATCAATTCATTCTCTTCAATTGATTTATGTCTTAATTTGTGATGTTTATTAAATTGAGCCTTATTTTGTAACCTTGCTCTTTTTAATCTTTCTAATATTATTTGTGCATCTTTTAATCTTTGTTGAAGTTATCAAATCCTAATAGCTAAAAGTTCTTTTCTTCTCAATCCATCTTTCTATGGTAGTACACTCCAAGTTGATACTTTTTCATCAATTGGTATAATAGGTTTTTGACTTATCATGAGCTTAATAGACATATATTTTATTATTGAACTATGAATTGTTTGATTAGTCCACAATGCAAATGATAAGAATTGAGGCCATTCTTTCACCTTTCTATTATAAGTTTTAACTAATGTTTTTATAATTGATAGATAACCATGTTCAATTTTTTGTATTTCTTTTTGAATTATAAGCAATAGTCAATGATAATTTAATTCTACACCTTGTAAAGAAATCACAATCTTCTCTCATATCTAATTCTCCATGATCTGCAGTGACCTTTTTTGCATATATATATAGGAGCAAATAACATCTTCAAGCAAAAATCTATAAATTTTTTTAGTAGATTTTTTTCTTAATATTCTTCTTTTAACATGGTATAATAAATTTTTATAAGCCAAGGTTAAATATCTCATTTATCATAATCCAACTAGAATAATAACCAAATCAATAATCCATTTAAAATGAATAATCAAAAGATATATTAGATATAAACCATCTCAATGTCATATATTAGAATATTTTTAATAAATTATATATAATTCTATTAATAAAAATATATCTTAATATATATTTTTTTTTATCAATATTGGTATTTAAGTTTAACAAATATGGCCTAAATTCTCCTATGTCCTACCTATATACTATTGTAAAATTCTCTTAGTAATTTTTGTTGGTCTTTTTTATTGCCTATCACTCATTGTGACATCCCAATCCTTTTTTTTAGTCTCTTATATAAAAATCCTTCTTGAAACAAAAATCCATATATTTTTTTTCTAATTTTTCTAAATTTTTCTATAGACCAATTTGCTTACTTAATCAAGGTATTTAAATACTAACCAATATCTAATAATTTTCTCTCATAAAGCTCTTTAAAAAATAACTTGTTGACCTTATTAAAATTTGAAACCAAGTAAAATTTTGTTCCAATATCATCAATATCTTCAATCATCTTGTCTTTATTATCATATCTTACTTCAAATTAGATGTCTACTATTAAATTATCTTTTCTAATAATATATCTAAATTTTAGATTTAATGATTTAATATAAGCAAACTACCTAAGCATCATAATATTTGATGTTGTATAATTAATAATCATTTTAAGCAATGGCAAGCAATCTATTTTAATTACTACCATTGTACCAATCAAATAGCCTTTTTCAGCTTTCATTGTCAAAATAACTTCCAATAGCTTTCTTTTGACTTATAAATATGCACATTGGCAAGTACTCAAAATCCTAGCTCCAAATCAAACTAAAAATCTATTTCCACTTAAATAGTCTTAATCTACAATCCACCCAATAGCAATAGAACTAGTATCTACAATAAGAATTATTTGTCTATTGTACTCATAATTAATTTTTTAAAAAATTAGAGGTGATAATTATAATATTTTTAGCCTTTGTATTACTTTAGTATGCTTCTCTTCTCATTTAAATGAATTACCTTTCTATAATAATTCATATAATGGATCTATTATATGAGTGTAACAAAGAATCCATACACAATAAAATACTCATGCATCCAAAAACCTATGTACTTTTGTTAAAGAGTCACATATTTCTTTTATCCTTTCAATTGCATTAACTTTATTTGGATCTAATTTTCTTTTATAAAATCTATATAAATATCTAACAATCATAATCTCTTATATCTCAAATATAAATTTTGTTTTAGATAGTATAAAATGAACTTCAAATCAAGTTAAAAACTTTTTACAGTCTTATATATGATCAATAAAATACTTGCAACATCCCTTCATATCTAAAAATTCATCTTTTTTTTCCTCTTTACTCTCTTTTATCATTTATTTTTTAATTCTATTTAGTAATTTATTAGTTGGATTGAAGTGAATTTTATTTGTATAGATGGTAGACTTGATTTTCTATCTATATGTAAATTTTAAGAAAAATTAAATATTGCAAAAAAAAAATATTAGCACTAAAAAATTAGTATCAAGATTGGAGGAAAAAAATAGCCTATATCCAAGTAGACTTTACTTTTATTTGGCAAATTGGATCTTCTTCAAAAAATTTGTACAAATTGCCAACTTAGTTGTTGAAAGGTGTACAAATTTTGAGTTAAGATCAATGATTCAATCATTAATTATTGAGGTTTCAATCTGCTTTGGGATTTGTTTGGATTTGATTAAAATTCAATTAAGGATTGTTTAGGATTTAGGATTTATTTAAGATTTAAGATTTGACTAAGATTTTATTAGAGTTTGTTTAATATTTAATATTTGATTAGGATTCTATTAGAATTTATTTAATATTTAGAATTTGATTAAGATTCATTAAGATTTGTTTAAGGTTTAGGATTTAGAATTATGTTAGGATTTCATTAGAGTTTATTTGAAATTTAAAATTTTATTAGAATGTTTAAAATTTAGGATTTGACAAGGATTTGATTAAGCTTTTGCTAGAGTTTAACTAAGATTTGTTTAAGATTTGATTAGGATTTAATTAAGATTTGACTAAAATTAGATTAGAATTTTATTATAATTTTATTTTAATATTTTAAAAATATTTTATTTTATAATTTTTTTTAGATTTTTATATCAATATTTCTTTAAAAATTATTTATTATTTTTTTATGATTTCTTTAAAATTTCTTTAAGATTTCTTTGTATTTTTTTTATAATTAATTAAAAATCTAATCAAATTTTTTTAATGATTAAATATACTTATTATTCTTTAGTTATAATTATACATATAATTCTATTAGAGATATTAGAACTTGTTGTTATAATTTTCTTTTTATCTTCTACAATTAAGTGCTTGGTATATTCTTAAGTAAGACTTCATGTAATACAACACCGCTTAGTCTTGATGTTCCATCAAAGAAGCCATCTTTTATCTCTAATATAAAAAATAGGCAGTTGATTCTTGAATTTATTTGCAAATGTCTTGTAAGCATCTTGAGCTACTCGCAATTGAAGCTTCAAGGTTGTTTGGTGTTGTGATAGATGCTATGCAAATCCTTCAACTACTAGATTGTTATTCTTTGGTATATTCTATAGATTAAGCTTTGAATGATATCCATAGTTGGAATAAAATGGTCTTTGTATAGTTGAGGCATGAACTTTTCATATATTACTAGTAGATATAAGACCTAATCATTTTGTTGATAATTAATACTATATTATAAATATAGCTCCAAAATTTAGTTAACTTTTTTTGTTTGACCGTCAATTTGAGGATGGAAAGCCAAAGAAAGTTTAATGTATACTTTTAATAATTTAAAAATGCATCTCTAAAACTTAGATACAAATTGGGATCGTTGATTGAATATAATATCATTTGGTAGGCCATGATATTGATATATATTGTCAAAAAAGAGCCTTGCCATTTCTTCACTAGAAGCAATTTTTTCATAAGGAATAAAATAAGCCATCTTTGTGAGTTGATCAACCACCACAAGGATATTGTTTAATAAAATGGATAGTAGTAGGTCTATAATGAAATCTATTGAGATACAAGATTATGATTGTTTTGGAATAGGCAAAGGCTGTAAGAGTCTATAAAAGTAATCCTAAGGATTCTTGAATCTTGAGCAAATATCATAAGAGAGCACAAAGTCTTTCATAGCCTTCTATATTTGAGGCCACCAAAAATCTCAAGAAATAAGTTTAAAAATCTTATTAAATCCAAAATGATCCATAATTAAAATGCCATGGCACGATTGAAGAATGTGCACTCGTGTTGGTTCTTTTGGCATATACAAACATTCTTTAAAATATAAATATCTTTTTTAAGCTTGAACTTGCCAACATTTTTTTTGAAATGATGCTTGATATTAAAGACCAAAGCATCATTAGTAGTTGCAACATGCATCTCATTGACACCAATGTAGTAGTGGCACAAAGATAAAATTGCTCTAACTTCAAAAAAGTTGTATATTGTGGATTGAATGTTATCTATTCTATCTTTGATACAAGATATGATTTCCTTGATAATGCATCTGACAATCCTTGTTACTTCCTAGATCGATAAGTAATAACAAAGTTAAATTGAGATAATAACATATTCTATTAAGCTTGATAATAATCAAGAATTTGAGCTGATATAAAATATTTCAAATTCTTGTGATTTGTGTATATAATTACATGATGCATTATTCTTTTGAGAAAATGATGTCATTCTTGAAAAAAATCTATAATAGAAAGAAGCTTGTTATTGTAGATTTCATAATTAATTTTGGCAAAAATTTTGAAGAATAAAATGCAATAAGATGGAATTTATTGTCTATATCTATTTATAAAAGTACAGCCCCTAGAGCAAAATCAAAAGCATCAATCTCCACATAAAATGCCTTTGTAAAATCTAGATGTATCAAGATTAAAACTATAGTGAATGTTATCTTGAGATCTTAAAATGCCTTTTTTGCTTGAGGCCTCCATTTCAACTTATCTTTGTATATCAATGAAGTAAGTAGAGTGGCAACTAGAGAGTAATTTTTGATGAAGATCTGATAAAAGTTAGCAAATTCAAGAAAGCATTATATATCTCTTATACTCTTTAGAATGGCCCACTATATAACCGCCTCTATTTTCTTAGAATCTATCATCAAACCCTTAGTAGATATGATATATTCCAAAAATTCCATCTTTGATTCATAAAATGTACATTTTTCTAGCTTAACATATAAATTTGTATCTCATAACTTTTGTAATATCAATTTTACATACTCCTCATATTCTTTTAGATTTTTTAAGTAGATTAAGATATCATTAAGATAGATCACTACAAACTTATTTAGATGCTCTTAAAAAATATTATTTATTAAATACTAAAAAATAGCAGGTACATTTGTTAATCCAAAGGGCATAACATTATATTCAAAATATCCATACCTTGCATGACATTATATTCAAAATATCCATACCTTGCATTCGTCTCCCTCTTTGATTTGTACCAAGTTGTATGCTCTGTAAAGATCTTAGTATAGATCTTGGCTTGGCCAAGTTGTTCCAAAAGTCCTAAGATTAACAATAGTGGATAACAATTCTTCATTATTATCTTATTCAATCTTTAATAATCAATGCACATATGTAAGAAATCATCTTTTTTTTTACAAAGAATATAGGTGCACTTGCTTTTGTTTTCTTCATAAATAAAAAAAATCTTTTCATCTTCTAATGTTTTTAATTCATATAATTCTTTTTTATTATATATATATATATATTTTAAATCTTTAATTTTTTTATACATAATATTTTTATTTTAAAAAATATTAATAAAACTTATATCAAAGGCATTTACATCTTGTAAGAATACCTTCCCTTTTGTACCTCCATAATCTTGCTTTATAGTAGTACTTTTCTAAAATCCTTAAATTCTTCAACAATCCTTGATAATAGATTCTCTCTCAATTTGTCTTGATTTTTTTTATGATTGGTAGGCACAATTCAAAATTGTACTATCTTTTTTCTATCTTCATTGCATATCTATACATAAGCTAAAACATCATCAATTATCTTTGTCTCCATTTATATTACTGTAATATATGGTTGCCTCAAAATAAGTAGATAAGATGTTATATTTTGAACAAAAAAAATTTATTTTGTTGCAACATTACCAATCCGGATCTTGATATTTGACCAAGCTCTATATAATTAACCTTGTGTATTCTTAGCCGCTTATATTGTCCATCTATGCTTTATATCAATTGACCATCTTAATTTTTTATAAAAAATTTTGGACATAAGATTTATTTTTGAATTATAGTCAATTAAAGTAACAATTGGTTCTTCTATATTTCTAACATTTACTAATACTTCTATAGTCACTCTAACCTAATATTTTTGAGTATAATGTCTTAAAGCTTCTATCTCTTTTTCACTCCAATCCTCAAAATGCACTTGTTGATTATAATCTCTCTTTCATTTATTAATTGTTTATAATAATTAACAAATTCTTTATTTTTATTTATATATATCTTTGCATCAATAATATTATTTATTACAACTTCATTTATTAATTTTTTATAATAATTAACAAATTCTCTATCTTTATTTTTATATATCTTTGCATCAATAACATTACTTATTACAATTTTATTTATTAATTATCTCTTTTATTTAATGCTATCAATGATGGCATCATAAAACTTCTTTTTTGTAATTTCTAGAATCTCTTTTAATATAAATTAAACTTTAATATTGAGTATATATTCCTCAAGCATCTTTTTTAAATTTGTTATTATTTCAATATCACAAAGTAATTTGTAAGCTATTAATTTTTTATTTTTTTTATTTTTATCTTTTATTTTTTATCTTTTATTTTTTTTATTTTTTTTCTTCAAAATTATTGAAGTATCCTTTATAGATAATTCTTGTGAAGCCAAATTACAAACCTTGTCTCCTCAAGTTTTCTTTTAAGAAGAATTATATTGTCTTGTATCATCAAAATCCATCTTCCTCTTTTCTTCTATTAAAGCTTCATGTTGGCTCTTAGTAATATATGCATAGATTGAAAGAGCCTCTATAGGATCTTTCTAAGTTGTACATTATAAATTATAGCAGCAATCCTTAATAATGCTTTTTGTGGCATATTTTCTTTTTGTATTGTAAAAATGGCAAAAGACCAAAATCCACTTGTTTCTATATTTTTATTAAAGTCATCATCCACCCTGGTATCATAACTTATAACTTCTTATATTATAATTCCATGTATTATCAAATAATTTTAAATTAATGCTTTCATATTTACTTTAATAAAGTTGATTTGAAAAAGATCTTCAATATCTTTTAGCACCATTTTTCCATCTTTCCAAAAAATAACTCCTTATCGTACCAAGTCATTATATTCATTACAATCTTTTCAAGAATGAAAAATATCATTACACCAAATATATCTTTGTACATATCCTTATTTAGAAGTAGCTTTTGAATTATTCGTAGAAATATTTTTTTCAAGCCTTACAAATTTGATTTGAAGATCTTGCATTCTACATATAATCTCATCAGTCCCCATATCTTCTTTCTTTAATATAACCATTGGAGTTATGAGAATAGGTTTGAAAGTAAAATTAACCTCTCAATCCAAATTATAAGATGGCCTCACTTAAGAATTATTTATAATTGGTAGTATAAAGTGAAGAAAGAAATTAGAAAGAACATAAGAAGAATAATCACAAAACAAGTGAAATAAATAGTAACAAGTAAGTTTATAATTCAAACTAGGTTATAATTTATTTATTATAATATTATCTAATAAAAAATTAAAATTAAAATTAAAAATTATATTTTTAAATAGAAATTTTTTTATCTTTATAATGATATAAAAAATATATAAATCTAAATTACTATAAATAAGTTATGATAGTCTAAAATTAAAAAATAAATAATAAAAAAATTAAGTGAGAAAGTTTTATTTCAAGGATAATTTGCTTAAAAGATCATGAGTTTGAACCTCACTAAGGCTCACAAGTAGTATATAAGGGTGTCCTAAAGAGGCCATGAGGCCTTAGTCTTATCCTCCTACCTACATCCAAGGTGCCACAATCCATATGGGACTTGTCCACCTCCCTTCCTACAAAGAAAAACACTAGCTATTGGTCCTCCTATTTTCTACTAGTAAAATTCTTTTTTTTTGCATTTTTGACTTCACCATGGTAATTAAAAATATCCAATTAGCCTTAGAACCTCACATAGCCCTCAAATCTTGCTCTATTTCTTCATAATAGCTCCCAAGGTAGTAAAACTCATTTTTATCAAAGTCTTCAAAATTATTTTAAAAATTCCTAAAAAAATCTAAATAAATTTTAAATAAATTCTAAATAAATTATAAAAATTTCTATAGTATTTTTAAAATGATGATATCAATTTAATACTATTTTATTCTACCTTGGTGATTTTTTATAATAATAAAATTAATTTAAATCAACTACAAATCCTATTTTTTATATAAATAATTAAAAAGATACGAGGTTTATTTTTTATGCTTCTTCTACCTACTAAGTAATATTTATATATTTCTAATAAGTAGTACATGGAGATAAAAGGCCAATATAAACATTGGTCTCAATGATTAAATACTAATTCTTATAATTAAAAAAAAAAATACTAAATCAACTAAAATAATTACGTTTAAGACTATCTACAATTCTATTTTTTTTTCACTAATACAATTCTTCTTTGTTTAGCATCTTCAAATACATCTTCACATCATGATTGTAATTTTGGTACTTTAAATGCATTCTTTTGTCCTAAAACAATTAATGTGTCAATTTGATGATTCACACATGGTGACCATTTGGGACAACTTGCAAAAGAGAAGAAGCTAGACTTCACCTCTTATAATGCTATTGAATCAAAAGAGAAATTATCTATAAAGGTTTTAATAACTATCCAATATAACAATGAGTGAATTGCTATTAATTTAATAGAATTAAAGCAGATTTTATTCTATAAAATCAAAGAAGGAAGAGAAAAAAAATCAAAGCTAAAAAATAAAAGATAAATTTTTTTTTAAAAAATTTAAATTCCTTCTCAATATGAGAAGATTTTAATATCAACCTTCTAAGGCCTATATATCTATTGGGTGTCAAAGCTAGTCTTTTCCTATACTAACACTAGTTCATTGGGCTAATCCATTTTTCTAATCATATTCAAATTCAAGATGCTTCAATAACAATATCTCTTGTGATCAATACTTTTACTCCCCTTAGATGTTTATGAGATATAAAATCACAAATTCTAACACTTCAATTTTTTTTTTTTTTTTTTTTTTTTTTTGGCCTTGGATAAATATGAATATAAGCATAAGGTATTTTCTTTTGGTGACACAAATTACACTCTATATTCCTTACATCTATTCTCAAAAGTTCTAGTAGAAAAATCTTCTATGTTCAATATTTGCAACCAAATTGAATTGTTTAGAAAAACTTTTTTAACTATATAAGAGTCCAATCATAAGGCATCAAATTTTCTTAGAAAACCTAATCTTCTAGCATCTTATAAAAGAACCAACATACTAATCTTAAGATTCTAAACTTATGTTGTTTGTCAAAGATAATTTTTCTTCTTCTTTGTATAGCCTTTGTGTATTGAGCACTCTTTCTTCTGGCCTCATGTACACCTTTTAGATATTCCAATCTATCCATAAAAGATTGTTTAGTTGACAATCTTTTTGTTAAAGCAATTTGAAGAAAAAAGATTTCAAATTCAATTGGTAAAATGGTTTTTATACCATAAACCAAGAAAAATGGGATATCTTGAATGGTCACCTTAAATATAGTCCTGTAAGCCTACAAGGTTATAAGAAGCTTTATATTCCAATCTTGTTTGGAAGTCGTTAAGGTTTTTCTAAAGATATTGGCTAAGATTTGATTCACCCTCTTTGTATGTCCATTGGTTTGAAGGTGATAAGGAATAGTCTTCCTATGATCAATTTTAAACCGTGAGGTCAAGTCTTTTATCACTTCATTTAAAAAAATGCTTATTTCTATCAAAAATTAGGATTTTTGGATATCCAAATCTAGTGATAATTTTCTTATAAAAGAACTTGGATGTTTGCTTAGCATTATTATCTTTAATTATCTTTGCTTCAATCCACTTGGTAAAGTATTTGGTTGCTATCATTATGTACTTCATTCCACTAGTAGAATTGGGATAAATTTCTCTAATATAATCAATTCTCTATTTTTCAAATGGAACTAAAGGTAAAGACACATAAAAAGATAGGCTTATTCGGAAGTCATTTCTAGCCATAAGACTACTAGAAGTTTGTTTAAATTATAAAGGTGGAGTAAGGTTGTCTTTTTCTATTAATTTGTCTAATTCATAAACTTGAGTACCATCAAAGTTCACTCCAAAGGCATTTTCTTACTTAATGTCATCTATTAAGGTTGCTAAATTTACTTCTTCTTTATGATTTTTCCAAGTGGCAAAACCATCTATAAAGTTAACACTTATAACCTCATCCCTAGTTGAAATAGGATGATTTTTCAATTGCTAAGTAAACTCTCCATTATCTTCTCAATTATATAGTCCAAGGCCCATACATCCTAATGGAATTGATTACACCATACTTAAGTGAACTCCCTTGCTTGCTACCAAATTGGCAAACCTAATCTTCTTTTTGAGCTCCTTCTATGATTGTGGACTCAAATCTCATCTTTTGAAGAATGAGATGAGAATTTTGCTAAAGATAATCCTTGAGATTGAATAAGGATTTTAGCCAAGTTTTTTAGTGGTCCACAAATGATATGGGGCTTTTTACCTCTCCAATCAATTTTTGCATTAGTTGCCCTTAATCAAGGTCTATCTAAAAGTAATGGATATGAATTTTTGTTAGGATATATATAAATTATATAAAAAATGAGAGGATATTTTTCACCTCATGTTGTTATCTTACAACCACTAATTTGTCCTAAAGATGTGTCTTAGCTTTGATTAGCCATATTAATTACAAAAAGAGACAATCCAATGATACTAACTCCTAATTTTTATATAATTTTTATTGGAATAATATTCAAAACACTACCCCCATCCACGATAGTTTAGGATATGATTTTATGTACTATAGACAATTCCAACTCAATTGCCTTTATCTCTTGTCCTACTTAAATTATTTAAACATGAGCTAGAATTTTTGCTTTACATCATTGTTATTTTTTAATAGAAACTCTTCTTTTAAAGCTCTTTATTATTAGTCAAGAAATCTCTAATAATTAAGCAATTATGATATCAATTAATTTTTTTAAAATCCTTCCATAAATCATATGACTTGATTTGATCTTTGCTTTTAAGTTAAGTTGAAGAATTAAATTCAAAGTCAGAAACTTTAGATCCTTTTTACTCTTCTTTAAAAGAAAATTCTTCTATCTAAACATTTTTTTCAAAGTCCCTAGTACTCTATTCAATCTGAGTTCAAGGACTTGAGATAATTCTTTAGAATCTCTAATATTAGTCATTACCTCTCTTGTGGCTTCATTTAGATCTGAAAAGTAAAAAGAATCTTCTAAACTATTTTTACTATCAATTTAAGTAGGAGGGAGAGGACCAATGTACGTGGACCTTCTTATAACTGCCAAGGTTGATATATTAAGGAGCTCTTTAGCCCTCTTGAAGACCTCTTCATGTGAAATATAATCGATTTGAGAAGATGAAGTTAATCCCTCACAAATTGAAAGCCTTGTTCTTTGTTTGTTATTTCTAAATACCTTTTATCTTGGGATTAGTTCTTAAAGCTTAGATTAGGATTTTCACGATTTTTTTAATAAGTATTAGGCCTTGAATTTCTTGGTTCCTATGAGATGGAATATAAGATTGTTGTTGACCAAGATTATGTTAGTAATTTTATGGATTTGAATAAAATTAGTTAATGTGTCTCAATTGGCTATATTTAATACACCACAATCTTAAAATGTGCCTACCAAATTCTATAGGAGGTGGAATTTGGTTTGAATTTTAGTCCTCAATTAAAAAGGTCATTTATTCTTAGATGGTTTTTATCTATTGTGCCAGCTTATTTTGAAATCTCTTTTGGCTTTGAAAGACTTTGTTTTTAAATTCTTCCTTCTACCTATTTCTATCATCTAGATATGTCAATTTTGAGAGGCTAAATGGTAGTCTAACTTCTAAAGATACAAGATAATAGTTTATAAGTTGGAATTAATTTTTCACAATCCTATAAGGATGTTCTTGAGACTTATCCACCTTTTGGGCATAGATTAGTAAAAAACTTGGAATTTTATGGTCTTTCTTCTTCCACATCTTTTCTTGCTATTTTTTTAATATTTTCAATCATCCAGGCCATCTTTTTGACATCTTCTAAGTTTTTTGGCCTTCCTTTGAAGATTTTTCTAATCGTATCCTGCTTGTTGAATCCTTGGATAAAAAAATGGATGAGAGTATTGTTTGTGAGAAGGGTTCCTACAAACACTACTAGTTCAAATTGCCAAATATATTTGGCAATCTCCTCCCCTTTTCCTTCTTTTAAAGAAAAAAGAGCAATGAGGACATTATTTTGCCCTACTTTTGGCCTAAACTTCTCTAAGAATGCTTTCATGAACATGTTCCAATTTTTAAAGATTTTGGAAGGATGGTTTTTATACCATTCATAAGTTTCATCTTTTAACGTGTTCAAAAACCACACAAGATAGTATCTAGGATTAATTATCAAATATGTTGTGAGAAGTTCTATAAACCTCTCTATATGTGTTATTAGATTGTCATTCTTAGTTTCTTTAAACATAGAGAAGTTATGTCTACAGTCATATTAGATGCATCATTCCACTAGATCTAGACAATCTAATTTCACCTATAAAAATTTTTAAAAAATTTCTTAGAAATTCTATTCCAAAATTTAGACGGATTGAGGTTCAATAGTTGGATAAACAAGACATATCTACAATATCACAAGACATACTTAAAATTTAACTTCTTAGTATCACTTCTAATCTTGTGTCCATTATTCTTAAATCCATAATCTATATTAGTTTAATGAAATGAAAATTGAACCAAATTGTTTAATTGAAGGCTTATCTTAGAAGCATGGCATCTAGAATGATTGCTCTTCTCTTCTTCTTCTTCTTCTTCTTCTTCTTGTTTTGTTAGTAGAGTAACTTATCTAATTTATTATTCAAGAATCTTTTCTATCCTATACCTATGAAAAAAAGGGATATGGCACGTGGAGAAGGTGATTAAATCCCTCTACTACTAGAGAAAGGCTACTTAAAAGATGATTTACAAGGATAAAATAAAAGATTACTTATTTGAATAATCAATCCTTTATTTCCTATAAAAAGATGGAATATAAGGGGTGGAAAGGGTGATTAAATCCCTCAGCTAATAGAAATGGGCCCTCAATAAGAAATTTATAAGGAGAGAAGTGATGAAACCTTTGAAGATGAGCTCCACCTCTCAATTATATTTCACCTAAAGTAGCGATCCTTATTTGTTCCAAAAATCACCACAAATCAAGTAATGATGAAAATTCAATGAAAATTATACCACTCTAAGCATGTCTTTCAATTATTTTTACATTATAAAAAAATTCAATTGAAAATAATTAATAGATACTAAAAAATGCTTTTTCAAATAAATAGTACATAAAATTACCAAGGCAGTGAATCCCCTTCTTATCAAAAATTCACTAAAAATTCAATTTTGGTCCAAATCAAATATGTGATAGCTTTTTAAGAATTTAATATTAAGCTACACAACCTCACAAAATTCCCAAGTCAATTAACAAACACATAAAAATTGATTGATGAAAATCCGAGAGCAAATCACATTCTACTTAAAAATAGTTTTTTTTTTTTTTTTTTTTTTTTTTTAATTATAAATAATAAAAGATTTGTTTAAAATAACAATAAAGAGATATAGAAGACTTACCAATGATAGAAAATAGAGTTAAAATGCTTATTTAAAAATTCCACATAAAAGGTCAATCACTATTAACTCACTTCACATTCACCTACACAATTAGAAGCACCACCTCTTGGCAAATATATCAAAATGTGAGGGTAAATTTCATCCTTCAACCCAAATTACAAGATGGCCTGACTTAAGAGTTTCTTATAATTGGTGATATGCAATGAAGGAAGTAAATAGCAACAACAAGAAGAACAACCACAAAACAAGTAAAATAAATGATATCAAGCAAGTACATAATTTAAATTAGGTAATAATTTATTCACTATGTTTTTATCTAAAAAAATAAAAATAAAAAGCAAAAATTATATTTTTAAATAGATATTTTTTTTTATCTTTTCAATGATATAAAAAACAAATAAATCCGAATTATTATGAGTAAGTTATGACAATCCAAAGATAGAAGATAAATAATAGAAAAAAAAAATTTCAAGGATAATTTGCTTAAAAGATCATGAGTTTGAACCTCACTAAGGCTCATAAGTAGTATATAAGGGTATCCTAAAGAGGCCATGAGGCCTTAGTCTTATCTTCCTACCTACATCCAAGGTGCCACAACCCATATGGGACTTGTCCACCTCTCTTTCTACAAAGACTACACTAGCTATTGGTCCTCCTATTTTCTACTAGTAAAATTCTTTTTTTTTGTATTTTTGACTTCACCATGGTATTTAAAAATATCCAATTAGCCTTAGAACCTCACATAGCCCTCAAATCTTGCTCCATTTCTTCATAATAGCTCCCAAGGTAGTAAAACTCATTTTTATCAAAGTCTTCAAAATTATTTTAAAAATTCTAAATAAATTTTAAATAAATTCTAAATAAATTATAAAAATTTCTATAGTATTTTTAAAATGATGATATCAATTTAAGACTATTTTATTCTACCTTGGTGATTTTTTATAATAATAAAATTAATTTAAATCAACTACATATCCTATTTTTTATATAAATAACTAAAAAGATACGAGGTTTATTTTTTATGCTTCTTCTACCTACTAAGTAATATTTATATATTTCTAATAAGTAGTACATAGAGATAGAAGGCCAATATAAACATTGGTCTCAATGACTAAATACTAATTTTTAAAATTAAGAAAAAATACTAAATCAACTAAGATAATTGTGTCCAAGACTTACTATAACTCTATTTCTTCTTCATTAATACTATTTTCCTTTGTTTAGCATCCTCAAATACATCTTCACTTCATGATTGTAATTTTGACACTCTAAATATATTTATTTGTTCCAAAATAATTAATGAGTCAATTTGATGACTCACAATAGGCATAATTGATTGTATAGTAGACACTTGAGTTCTAGATGCTTGTGCTACTCGTTGAATATTA
Organism: Physcomitrellopsis africana; assembly: GCA_036785485.1. NCBI lineage: Eukaryota > Viridiplantae > Streptophyta > Bryopsida > Funariales > Funariaceae > Physcomitrellopsis > Physcomitrellopsis africana. The sequence continues at coordinate 27,217 of JAWRVF010001667.1, read as the reverse complement.
ACCCTATTTTTACTTCTTTCTTATTTTACAAGCAATCTCATAGCATTTTCAACATCCTTCCACTTTATTGTTAATCCTCCATCTTTTTCTTTGTCTTTAAGAAGAACCTCTAATTTTTTTTGTAATTCTCCATTAACAACTTAAAAAAATATCTCAACCTTGTTTGATTCCAATGTTAATTTTTCTACTTTTGATAATAAAAAATATTGTCTTTCAAACTCCTTTAATAATTCCGTAGCTTATAAATTCTTATTAGGCTATTGAATCTATTCTAAAAATAATTCTTTAGTAATACAATCAATGTCTTCCAAAAAATATTCATCGTTTAATGCATATGAAATTATCTTCCATGAACTTTCAAAATGTTCCATAATTGATTTCATATATTTTCTTATCTCTAGTACTATCGTAAGTTCAAATAATCTAATTATTTTTTTTTAGAAATATAAATTAATTCCATTTTTTGCATATAATATTTTAAATATTTTGAAATGTCTTTTCTATTAAACTAGTCAATCTTGTTAATCTTTGTTTGTAATGCTTTAATTATCAAAGCCTCTTTGCAATCATTGTATTATTGTTGTTGTATAGATAATATAAATACTTGAAACATACTTGCAATATTTGGATCTATATACATACTTTGTCTTCTAGTAAAAAATCTATGAGAAGATCCACTTGAATAACCATTCAAACTTCTATTGCAATTCTAACTTCAACCTTCTTATCTTCTTTTTCCACCAAATCCAAATAAGAATGAACAAAATTTAATACCTCCTACTTCTAACTTTTATGTTGGATTCACCACTTATATTGTATTATGTGTTGTCTTGTTTGAGAATGCATTGAGTACTTAATTATAGAAGGTACACTTATATATTATAACTAACAAAAAATCTAACAGTCCTAATATAATCTTAAATAAATTCCAATTGAATTATAATCAAATTTTAAATAAATCTTTATTAAATCTTAATCAAATCCTAATAAAATGCTAATATAATTATAAATCAAATCCCAATCAAATCTTAAATCAAACCTTAGTCAAATCTTAAATCAAATCTTAAGTCAAACTCTAAATCAATTCTTAGTCAAATCTTAAGTCAAATCTTAAGTCAAATCTTAAATCAAATCCTATTGAAATCCTATTGAAATCCTAATATCTTAATAAAACCCTAACAAAATCTTAATATCCTAATAAACTCTAATATAGTCCTAATCAATTCAAGAGCAAATTTAAAATTTTAATAATTATAAAAGTAACTATTGCTCTTTATTCAAAATTTGTACATTTTTTAACCTTCTAATTATAAATAAGTATACAAAATTTGAAGAGAGTCAAACTTATCAATTAGAAAAAAAAACTCTTAATCTTCTTAGATGTTGGCTGCCTTCTTTCTCCAACCTTGATGTCAATCTTCTAATATCAATATCTCCTTTTTGTAATATTTATATTTTCTAAATTTTTTATAAAAATATTAAAAATTAAATTAATTATTAATTTAAAAAAAAATATTCTAATTTAATTAATAAACTGCTCAAAATCAAAAAAATCCTCATTGATTATAAAAATCTAATTTCTAAGACCCTAGCTAATTTAAACTTTAATAACCTTTGATCTATTTGCTGAATTAAGTTCAAAGTCACAATAGACATCTAATACAATTATATACACAAAGTCACAAATTTTCCATTAGAGATCTGCTATAGAACTCTCAATATGCTCAAAAATACAAATCTAATTTATTTCTTAATATTTAGAATCATCCAAATAGAACCTTGACTTTACATAGCTCTTATAAAATTATTATAAATACAAAAACCTTGAAATTAATGTTCAAAGAAGCCCTTTTGAATCTGCTCTCAAATCCCACTTTTGAATCAACAAAAAAAAATCCTATCTGTCATAGGCACATGGTTTTGCATCTTTGGATCTAGTTTCAATGCTAGTTCATAATTAGTCCTCCTTGAGTATCAATCTAGGATTTTCTTAGATAATTTTTGTTGAAAATTATCTTTTGCTTTGAACTTAAGATATCTATAGTAGTATTTTTTCTAATCTATCTTGTCTTATTTATGGTCTTATAAAGTAAATAGAAGCCTTTTTTTAAAAAATAAAAGCAATATTAATACTAAATATTTTTATTACTTCTTTATATTTTTACCTATATTTTTTAAAATAATTTTATAATTTAATCTTTAATTAAGCTTTTCTATAGTATACATGTTGTTTTATTCTTTTATCTAATAGCCATGTTACAACACAATAATATGTTATAATTTCTTTACATAAAGATCTGATTGTTGATTTAGTTGTATTATCTTTTAATGCTCTTACTTCTATTCATTTAGTTATGTAATCAATTACAATGATAATATATCTATTTCTTATAAAATCAATAGATATATCTATTGGTCTAATAAAATCAATTTTTTATTACAAACTTGTTGTATTGCTAAATTAATAATTAATAATTAATAATTTTCTAATTGCTAATGAATTTTCTATTGCTAAATGATAATATTAGATAAAAAAGATTTTTATATTTATTTAATTTAATTATTATTTATTTACAAACATCACATTATCTGTAATAATTATAGCCATCAAAATAAAAAAATAAGAACCTTATATAGGATAATAATAGCTAAAAAAATAACCTCCAGTAAGTCCTTCATGAGCTTTAAAAATAATATCTTTTGTAATGGGACCTACTAAATAAACTTGTTCTATTTTGCTTGAACAAGTTTTTATTAATTGATCTGCTTTGTCTAAAGAAAAATATCAACTTTAAATAGTAGTTTGTCTTCTAGTATTAATTGAGATAGTTATAATAAATTGACTATTTTTTAGAAAATTCACAAATGGTGCTTATCAATCTATGAATGGTATTGGCTTTTATACCTTTATTAAATTAACTTGTATTATAAATAAGTTTGTATCCAAAGATTACCTGTTATACTAGTAGGTGCTTCTCTTGTCTTTATTCTTAACAAATGATTTGCCATTATATATTTTCCAGATTTATATATAATTTCAAAATCATATTCTTATAATAGTATCAATCATCTTGTTATTTTTTCTAAAATTATTAGTCTATTTATTAAATATAATAATATTTATTGATTAATATAGAATATAAAATTATTTATTAATAAATAATATCAAATTTTTTGTACTAAATAAACCATTGCCAAAGCTTTTCTTTTTATAATATTATAATTCTTTTTTGATTGAATAAATAATTGACTTGTATATTAAATTAATGAATCTAAATGGCCTATAATATTTTGGACTTTTATAATTCCAATTGCTTTATTTGAAGCATCACAAAATGTATGGAAAGGTTTATTCTAATATAGTGCAATTGATATTGGTGTAATGATTAATTTTATCTTTAAAAACTTAAAAGTTTGTTGACAATCATTGATCCACTTATACTTAATATTATATTTTATTAAGTTTATTAATGGTTATAAAATATTTATAAAATTATATAAAAATCTTTGTTGATAATTAGTAGTATTTATGAATTTATACATCCCTTTAAGATTCATTGGAGGTGATAAAGCAACTATGGCTTGTATTTTTGTTAAATCTACTAATAGATCTTTCTTATAAATAATATGATCTAATAATATTCTTAAAATAATTACAAAGGTATATTTTTTTGAATTGAAATTAATTCCATATTCTTGATATTTTTAGAGATATTTTTATAAATATTCTAAATATTTAATTTTATTTCCATACAAATTAAAATCATCAAGAAAAACTTATATGAAATCATTCAGGTATTCTACAAAGGCATGCATAATTGTTCTTTGAAATGTAGCAAGTATATTTTTTTATCCAAAAGATATTACTCAATATGCAAATGGTCCCTATTCTATAATAAAACAAATTTTAAGTTGATCTTTCATAATCATTGGAATTTAATTATAATCACTAAATCCATCCAACATAGAATAAAGTTTTTGACCTGCCACTGTTTTAAGTATTGCAATAGTAAAGGATAATGGAAAATGATCCATTTTTATAACTCCACTAAGTTTCTGGTAGTCAATACAAACTTGTAATTTTTTATTCTTTTTAGGAACAATTACTATTGGAGATAGCTATTTTATTTGATTTGCAAGGTGAATAAATCACGTCTTAAGTAATTTATTAATTTCTTCCTTGATTTTAGTAGCATAAGTTGGATTCATCCTATATCTTTCTTATTTGATTGGTTGTGTATTAAATTCAAGCTCAATCTAATATTCACAAATATGAATTAGAATACCTTTTAAATCCTTATAGCTCCATGTAAAAATATCTTTGTATACTTATAATAGTTTTATTAATTTTTTCTTATATCTCTCATCATTCTACTTTTTTATTTTTATTATTGTGGATTGATCTTTAATTTCTAAATTTACTTCATCTATTTAATTTTTTTTACTAATGGTCCAATCAGTGATGGATTTGTCTTTGATTGCCTCTATTGTTGAAGTTGTATCTAATTCTATTGTCTCTATTCTTATTTTATAAAAATAATGTATATATTTGATCAATTTTTCTTTTGATTTATTATTGGCTTATGAATTTTTTTATTATTATTATTTTCTTCTTAGGTCTTTTATCATTTTGTATTATTGCTTCAACCAAATTATAATTATAATTGAACATCTCTTTTAATCCTAATAATTCAATATTAGCTCTTAGATGTAGTAAAGATATTATTTGATAAATAATTTGTTCTTCTTTATCAATCAAACCTCCTTCTTAATTATAACATTTCAAATGTGTAGGTTATTTTGATAATAGAGGATATAGACATTTTTATATACTAATTCTTTTTCTTTTGTTCTTTAAAATAATAATTAAAGTATTATAAATCCAATCTTGTTTAGACTTTGTTTTTTTAAGCCATCTTCAATCTAAAAATATAAAATAATTTTAAGACATTGATTCTATTTTTATAGCTATCATTATAATATTATAAATAAATCCTTTTACTTATATTTGTAAGTTTTTAATGATATCTATTGATATTATTTTTTATTGATCAACCATTTTAATTATAATAGATACTACTTTAATTAGATTATAGTCTAATCTTTTATATAATCTATTAATGATGATATTTATTTTTAAATTTCTATTTAATAATATATTTTATATAATATCATGCTTAATTTTTATAAAAATTATAGTTATTTTTATGTCATAATTCTAATTTTTAATATTATAAGTTTTTGATACGCTTGGTTCAATCATACATTCAAGAAGTAATGTCTCTATAATCTTCTTTTTGCAATAGTGGGCTAATTCTAATAATTGATCCATTGTTATATTTACTTTTGTTTGTTGAAATATATTTCTTATAATTTTTTCAATTCTCTTATTTACTATTAATCTCTTATCTTTACTATTATTCTTGGTCTTCTTTGACTTTTTCTTTTCTTCTACCATTTGAGATAAACTCATTTTCAATATTGGAATTCCTTCTAATTTTTTTTATAGTTATTTAACCTCTTTGATTGTATTCTTATTTATCCTTCTTTCATCCTCCTATTCTTGGAATATTTTTTCTTTTAATTCCTCCAAACTAATTAATTTACGTTGCTCCCTACTTCTATCTTCATTTTCTTTATTCCTACTATTACTACTTTATTTTTCATTTTCATCTATAATTTTATCTCTTTAAGCTCTAGTCATTACACAAATTTTTAAAATTATTATATTTGTGGCTATATTAGGCTTTTCTTATTTCTATGTCTCTCTAACTTCTTTTTTATATTTAAGCTATAATTGACAATCCATTATGAGATGACCATTTTGATGGCAATAATAACATTTAAAATTACTATCTCCATATGTTTGATTTACATAATCCCTACTTGGTGAGTTTGCATTCTTGTCCCTTTCATATCTTCCTTCATACCTTGGCCTCAAATTGTCTTCATAATAATTAGATTTATATCTTTTTCTAAAAGTATATCTATCCTTTGTCCTATAATTATTGTTTCTTGGAAGATACTGCCTCCTATAATATTGCTAATTTGAGGATCTTTGATCCCTATTTTGATTAATAGGTAAATTTTTTTAATGAATTCTCTACTTCTCATGTTATTTAAATATGATTGTACTTGATTAACTACTAAACCTCTAATATGGTATCATTATGTATTGTCTTGTTTGAAAATACACCAAGCACTTGGCTTTAGCATATAAACTTGTATATTATAATTAATCAAGAATTTAATAATCCTAATAAGATTCTAAATATATTTCAATAAAATATTTAATAATCTTAATCAAATCCTAAAGTAATTTTAAAGAAATTCTAAAAGAATCATAAAGAAATCCTAATAAAATCACAAAAGAATCTTTAAAAATTCTAAGAGATTTTTAAAAAAATCATAAAGAATCTTTAAAAAATCTTTAAAAAATCATAAAGAAATTTTAAAGAAATTCTAAATAAATCCTAATCTATCCTAAAGAAATCCTAAATATATCCTAATTGAATTTTAATCAAATTTTAAATAATTTTTAATAAAATTTTAATCAAATTTTAATTAAATTATAATAAAATCTTAATACAATCCTAATAAAATTCTAATAGAATCTTGGTCAAATTCTAATGAAATCCTAGTCAAATCTTAATAAAATTTTAATATTATTTTAACAATCATAACAAAATCTTAATCAGATCCTAATCAAGATTATCACAAAACAAGGGAAGTAAAGGATATCAAGCAAGTATACAATTCAAAACTACGTCACAATTTGTTCACTATATTTTTATCTAGTCAAAAGTAAAAATAAAAAATTAAAATTATATTCTTGAATTGCTAATTTTTTAATCTTTTCAATGGTATAAAAAATAAATAAATCTGAATTATTATAAATAAGTTATTATAATCCACATGAATTACTATAAGTAAGTTATGATAATTATTCTTAATTAAGAACAAACTTCATGATCCAATCTTCCACAAATTCTCTTACTGTAATCTTCTATCTTCCTCCAATTGCATAACAACATCTAGCAATGTTACATTATTTCAATAGACTGCTTATATCTGCTTCATTCTCCAACTATTGGAAATAATTTCTCACCAAGAACTTCTTCCAAAACGAATCATCTCTCTAAAATTCTCTTTCATCGCTCAACTCTTACAATGAATACGGCATAACATTCTCGCTCATAATCAAACTGCATCAACATATCCGGTCTTCGGCTGCCAATTTGCTATACCAAATTCAAGCAACAATCGATTATAATTCATTATTCATCCATATATTATTGAATTGAGTTATCTATTTTTATTATTATACTCTATAATTGACATGATTCAATCAATCACAATGAAATCCAAATTTTCTACTACAATCTAACAAAAAAATAAAAAAACAAGAGGTAGCACCAAGCTTATTCCAACTCAGCACTATCACAATCTGGCCCCGACTCCTCCATACTCAATCAATTTATACTTACCCTGACTATGTTAACTGCTACACAACTAAAGATAACTACTTCTTCTAACTTCCTCATCCATTCTGCCTTTTAAACTAGCTATTCATTGGCTTATTATCTATTTTTAATCTTATAAATTATGTATAATAAATCATAAAATTCCTATCCATTTTACATAGCCTCACTCCTAATTGTGTGGTGCCTTCACAAACACAGAATTGGTAAAAAGAATTTTTAGTTATAAAGTTGGCTCTTCACAATGGAATGCTCCTGAATTCTCTGTAGGAGGTTCTTCTATGTCTGGCTCTAACGGTAAGTCCTCATCCTCCTCCAATAAATCTACATGGTTGCTCTTCAACTAGATTGATAAATCTTTGTTATCCACTTCTAATTTCCGAACTTGAGCCTCCAATTATAAAATTGAAGCATCTTTCGCCTCTAATTAGCGCTCTTGTTGCTTCATCTTCTCCTCTAGCTCACTAAAATTCAAAACTAGCAGAACATATATCTGTGGCCAAACGATATTGGCCAAAACACCCTCCAATTTTGCCACTTCACCTTTCAATGCACCAATTTCTGCTTGCAGCTTATCCGTTTCAATTCTGTATTGGTCTCCCAATTTTACCTTTTTATGTTCTAATTTCATTGCTTTTTTATGTTTTGCTTGCAACTAACATTTCAGTGCCTCTCTTTCTAAATCCCATGTCCTGCGATTTTCTATTAATTCTTATCTTTGGCCGTTCAGGATTCTTTGAGTGCGATCTTTATCATTTGTCTAATTTTTCTTTTCCTCCACTAATTTCTGCTCCAATGCTAACTTGGATTCTATCTTTGCCTTAATAAGCTGACCATGTTCCACAATTTGGCGGCTTTTCTCCATCATCTCTTTTCTGCTCGATTCCAATTGTTGCCTTGAATTTCCTTCCAATTGACTCACAATAAGCTGCAATTAGGAAATTTGACCTAATATTACTTCCGTGATGTTCCATCCTTCTAATATTTTGGTATTCAAAATTGGAGCCTCAGTCGCCCTCTCAATCACTGCATGAATTGGAACCCACCCTGGTATAGTCTCCGGGATAGCCTCCCATTCCCATGATCTACTTAATCCTCTAATTTCGTGCACCACTATCCCTGGGCTAATTAATAAACTCCGCATATCTTGTTGCGACACTGAGAAAGTTAAAATTTTTTCTATTACTGGTTGACTTATCGTAAATGTAATAACAGAGTGCACATAGTTGGAGCGTACCAAAGATGCGAATTTATCCATTTTCCACTTGGCTCCCATCTCTGCACAGATACGGGTTGCTGCAAAGGCTGCCCAATTAAATACCATGCTTTCAAGTGTTCTGATCGTAGCAAACAATAAGCGTTTGGACATATATGTGGTATGCTGGTTCAAGTCTAATTACTTCTAAACAGGCTGCATCCACTCCACAAGCTCTGGTGTAAGTATCTCTGCCACTTTTCAACCTTGATTCTTCTCAAATGATGCCATGTCTCCTTTGAAGTAGCTTCTCGGTTTAAAGTCACTAGACACTTTGATGCCTACTGCAAGCTCACCTATTAGTAGATGTAATACCTTTTGTAAGGTATTCTCATCGATTCCATTTATTCTTTTTTTTACTATACTTGAACCATCATTTAGATCATAATTTTATATATACTCTGTCACTAGTTCTACATCAATTGGTGGCAAGTTATCTAACCCTCACAAAAACACATACATCTGTGCATTTTTAAAATCTCTCTACTTTTGTGGAGACCAAAAGATTTCAAACTTCATTGGATCCATATTGGTTATCACCACTAGGGACGGCGATTGCAAGTTATTTTTACTTCTCATGTTTCGGATATTTTTCTCTCTGTCCGTAGCTCTCTTTGACCTTTCTATCAACATTGTGTAATATTTATTATGCATTCCTTGCTTGTACTAACATTACTCTTTAACTGCAGAAAATTCTACATTCCAATAAGCTTATACTAAAACAACCAAGTTCAGAATGCTAACAACAACTTCCACTAAGTACCCCGCTCCTTATTTTTTACTCGGGATCTGAATCAACAATCTTTAATCTAGTGTATCAGATCATTACTTCCGATTTGCTTGACTAGTCCGTATTAGGACCCAAAACTGACCATCAGCCATCTTTTCTAACCATCATGCACCTTCAATAAAGATAATCTATCATGAACAGGTACACCTTCTTCCCTCCCAATTTTAAAAATCCATCCCAGGTTTACGTAAAATAAAGACATCACTAATTTTTGTTAATTTGGGTGGTAAATTGAGTACCTCCAAAATCTTCCAATTAAATTGAACCATTAGGAAAGGCTTCAATTACTTGATATGGTCCATACCAATGGACTTAGAATTTTTTCAAAAAATTGTGAAAATGGCTATTATAAAGAAGCACTAGGTCATTGGATATAAAAGTTTTAGGATGTAATTTACTATCATAATAACTCTTATGATGGTGCTATGTAGCTTCCATAATTAAAAGAGCCATAGCCCTAATTTCATCTAATTTTTCCAATTGTGCTAACCAATATTGGAGGGATCCTTTGTCACCAAGACATTCATCCAATATAATTCGTAAACTCAGAACTTCCAATTCAATTGGTAATATTGTCTCTTATCCGTATACTAATTAGAATAGTGTGCAATTGGTAGTCACTTTATACGCAATACAATATGCCCACAAGGCTGCAAACAATTTTGTATCTCAGTTCGTTCCTACACTAGACACCATCTTAGTTAAAATTTTACATAAAATAACGTTGGTCTTTTCAGTCTATCCATTGGCTCGAGGGTGATATGGGATTCTTTTCCGATGTTTAATCTCATATTTAGCTATTAAAGCCGCAATTATAGAATTAATAAAATGAGTTTCGTGATCAATAACCAATTCTTTGAGACACCCAAATCGAATGATAATATTCTCATATAAAAATGTGGCTGTTGTATTAGCATTATCATTTTTTGTTGTCTTCGCTTCAATCCATTTTGTTACATAATTGGTTGCTACCAAAATATATCTTTTATGGCCATTTTGTGAGGCTGGTGCGATTGGTCCTACAAAATCAATATCCCATTTTTCAAATGATGCTTGAGCCAAAATTAGTATCAATGCCATGGCAGAGTTCCAATAGGTCTATCAATAGGCTGACAAGGATCACAACTTTGGACATATTGGTGTGCATCCGAAAACATTGTTGGTCACTAATATCTAGCCATTAAAGCTTTGCGAGCAATGTTGTCACTAGAAAAATATCCTCTACAACTATCCAAATGGCATCCTTCTAATATGGTACATACTTCACTTTGAAAAATATAGCGGCATAGAATTTCATCTCTCCTTTGCTTATATAAGGTGTCTCCAATCATCGTATATGGCGTACTTTTTAAAATTAGGAATTTCTTAAGTTTCTCACTATATGTAGGTGGAAATGTTTGAAATGTTAGATACTCGATCAATCACTATATTTTGAGAGGATCACATCGATGGCAAATAATTCCGCATCAAGAAGTGTATCATTCATAGATTTGTTATCTAATATATTGAACAAGCGGGATAAATAATCTGCATTGACATGTTTCTTTCCTGGTCAAACATTAATAGTAAAATTAAATTCTTGAAGAAGTAACATCCATCGAGCAATGCGTCTACTCAATTGAGATTTATTAATTATATATTTAAAAGTATCATGATCAATATGAAATACAAATAGATAACCAAGCAAATACTGCCAAAATTTTTGGACAAAATAGATCATGCCCAAGGCTTCTCGTTCAATCGTAGTATAATTTTGTTCTACAGCAATAAATTGTTGACTAGCATAATAGATAGGATGATTCAAATTCTTTTCATCTTTGTGGCTTAACACGGATCCAATAGCAATATTCGAGGCATCAATATAAATATGAAATAGTTTTGTCCAACAAGGTGCAACAAGTACTAGTGCTGATACCAATTTTTGTTTTAATTCTTCAAACGCAACTATATATTCCTCTGTCCAAATTAGACTAAATCCATCTGATGGCAGTTTCTTTAAGAGATCCATTAACGGTTGACATATTACTGCAAATAAATGAATGAAGCGCCTATAATAGATGACATGGCCTATAAAACCACGAATATCCAACATTATTTCTGGCTTTGATAAAGCTAATATACAAGTAATTATATCTGGATCGGTAGTAATACCGGCTAAAAAAATAATGTGTTCCAAAAGCTTTCCCGATGGTATGCCAAATTGACACTTCTAAAAATTCAAAGATATCCTATATTTATCACATTGGTCCAAATATTTATGAAGACATTTCAAATGATTTGCTGTTGTATTGAATGAATAAAAATCATCTAAAATTATCTCTATTGACAATCGTAAATAATCTTGAAATATTTATGTCATTATTCTTTGAAATATGGCTAGGATGTTAGATAATCCAAATGGCATCACTTTATAAGCAAATGTGCCCAAATTTGTAGTAAAAGTGGTCTTCAACTAGTCCTCTTTTATAATTTTTATTTGATTATAATCCAAAAATCCGTCTAAAAAGGAATAACATTCATATCCAGCTACTACGTCTAGTATTCTATCTATAAAAGATAAAAAAAAATAATCCTTCTTAGTAGCCACATTTAATTTATAAAAATCTTGACAGATTTGGATTTTTCCATTCTTCTTTGGCACCATCACAATCGGTGAAACCCATTCACTATATGGAACTAGATGTATGAAGCCCACGTCTAAAAGTTTATTTATTTTCTCCTTAACTATGAGAAAATATTTTGGATTAAGGTGGTGTTGTCTTTGACAAACTGATATAGCATCCTCTTCTAAACTAATTTGATGCTTATAATCTTTGGCAGGAATATCTTTTAAATCTGCATACAACTAAGCAAAAGCAGATTTATGACGTAGAAAGAATTTTTTCCAATTTTTCAATTCAATATCCATAATATCGATATATATTTTGATAATCTGGACTATTTCATTGGAGCCCAAGTTAATGGATTGCCACATAGGTTCCTTATCATCCTCTAGTTTGATTTGCCTCTCCTGCTCTGAATCTTTAATATGATCCGTCACATTGGAACTATCCAATTCTGGTTCCAATCTAATGACTTTATTTATCACGCGATTATTCATCCAGTCTATGATGACATTGTTAGAATTTGTTGCATCTTCCTGATAGCATAAATATTCCTTAGATCCTCCATACTAGTATAACACGCCTTGCTTCTGCATGTGAATTGGATCCTTACCAACTTGCATTGTATTGTTAACTTTGTCATATTCTGCCTCAGATTGGCCGTCATCATCAGATGTTGCTTCTGAGGCTATAATTTGAGACTCCCTATGATATTGAACTCAATACATTTGTAAAATGATCTTATTACTATCCTTCCTAATAGTTAACGTTCTTTGGTCCCAATCGTTCTTAGCTTTGGCTTGATATAACCATGACCGATCCAATAAAATTGGATATGATAAAGTGGAACTCTGTAATCAAAAAACAATATAATCAATTTCATATGTGATTCCTATGATTATGGTGTTAATATTGCGTAAGATATCCATTGATTTCATCCTACTATGATTTGCCATTTTCAATACTAATGTCATAGGTAATAATTGTTTTAAATCCAACTCTTCTATTGTATCGGCATTCATTAAGTTCACACTAGAGCCACCATCCACTTGAACTCCAAGAATGAAAACACCATCAATTGATAGTTGGTGCTCTTAGATTGGAATTTAAACTAATTTCATGAATTTCTTTATTACGAACTCTACGTTGTATTAATGAGGAATTCAATGTAGAATGACATTCTGGCGCAACTGCTAACAATTGCTTCATTGTAATTGAAGGTTTAATTTCATCCAGATCTTTCATAATATCATATGGTTTCATATTGGCAATGATTCCCAAGACCCTTTTCTTTTTCATGGGTTTCAATTTAATCCCTTGACATAATTTTCTTACGGAGTTCGGAATTAGAACTGCTGAATGGACTTTGTCGAAATTCTTGTCCATGAGAGGATCTTTTAATAGATAAGATGGCTCTTGAAACTTTGCAGATATCAATATTGGTTTAGGTTGAACCAATATCTCGAAGCTAAGGACATCCTCAAGGTGCACAGACGAATTGGATCCCAATGTTGGTAATATCTTCGGTACTAGTGTTGGATTTGGAGTACCATCTAATGAATTAAATTGGTCTACCACAATTGGTACTCTCAATTTTTGAATTGGATCTTTCTCTTTTTGTTGGGCCCAAGTAAGTACTACATGGATGCATTCCACCCAATTTATCGGAGAATCTTGTGGAACTCAAATATTGTCTTCTATCTTATTTTGCAGCTGGATACGATGATCTTGGTCATTAAAATTAAATGGAATATTGCACTGCTGATAAGTGTGTCCAGTTTGCTTACAATTTCCACTACTGGAGCATAATCATCACTGGCTCTTGAATTGGGACATTCATTAGCATAATGTGCTATCTGTCTGCAACGATAATATCAAAGTAGTCTTCTTCCACCTCCATTAGGAATATTCGGCGTTTCGACTAGTATATACCGGCTAGGCTTGTTCCAAGTTGGATAGATAAAGGATTCCAATCAGCTAGTTAGTATTGTAAGATTTAAAATTAGATTTTGAATGGATAGATATTGGGAGTGTCTTTGCTGATTTTACACAAAACCTTGAGAATTGGGATCATCTTCTTCGTTATACTCAAAATTTTAAAAATTAAAGAAATTTCTATTTTATTTAGTTGGATGATTCTCAATCCAGCCAAACCTATTTTCTACGAAGATGGTTGAATCATGGTGTGATTACCGAACTATTGTTGCTTTCTTAAATTCTAATAATTGGTGGTTATATGCTTACCTCCACAAAATATACATTGCACAGTGATTTGAGATGGTGAAGAATATTCCGTTATCAAATGGCCTTGTCCCTTACAATTATTGCACCAAATATTGAGGTGCATATTAGTCGGTTTATATATCTTTTCCTTATCCTTTGCTAGATTAATAGCCAACTCGTCCATCTTCTTTGTCAAAATTAACAACAAAGTCTCATTTGGATCCTTCGATATTAGTTTATTGGATAACTCTTTTGTAGATATTGGTTTTTGATATGGAGAGTATGAAAAATATGGAACTGTAGTTGTTGGTGGTACAACCTACAATGGAACAACATTCATTATCTTCTACGGATTAACACTAAGATTTGTGCCATAATCAATCATTCTTGGATAACTGTCCGCTATTTCATTCTAGGATGGCATTTGATACCTTCTTTGAGATGGAATCATTGTACCTCTTGTGATTAAGAATTGTTCATAATGACATTCTTCCCATGCCTTAGCTCGGTCAAGTGAGGCAGCCATAGTCGCAAGTTGGGCCTTCTTTACAAACATCTTCAATTTTGGTGGATATAGTTTGTTAACCAATATAAACATAATAAACAAATCCGACATTTGATTATTTGGCCATTTACGAAGGATATCTGCTACTCGACCATAATATGACAACATCGCTTCTCTTGATACCATTTTGCTATTCATTAATCTTTCCTTAAGCTGTTCTTCAAATTCTATTGGTCAAAAATTAGTCAAAAATATATTTTTCAATGCCTCCCAATTAGAAAATTGTCCCACAGGTTGGCGATTATATCATTCAAATGCCGTATCTTTCAAGGTCGTTGGCAACTATTTTAATCAAATATCTTCAGTTCTACCATTATTGGCTACATATGCAGTTAAGAAATGAGACAAGTGTTGATCTGAGTCAACTCCTGACAGACCCCTAAAGGTAGGTAATGGGACTATGTTAGTTGTGCGATTATCCATCGCACCCATTTGGATCGCACTTGGAACTGTTGGACCTCCCACCGCCATTGAAGGTGTCAATGTTTTATTCACTTTCTTATTAAAATAAATGATGTCTCTCTTAATTATCTTTTTTGGACTTCCAGGCCTTTATAATTTGCTATTATTATCCATAAATAATTTTATTGCTTGAAGTTGAGATAAAAACAAAAGATTTTGAAACACACTAAATTGGCCCTTACTAGCAAGCAATACATGCCCTTTTGAAGAACTAATCTTGCTAAAATTGGCTGTATCTACTATTGAAAAAGTACCCAATAGAGTATCCAATTCTTTTGTGCTCCATTCTCTTTCCGTTAATAGACTCAAGAGATACGTTGGACTATTTGTTGAATTATCCGCACGTACTTTTGGCAATTTTCTTAACAGTATATATGTCTGAAATATTAAAGATCTTTCATGTTCTAGATATGCTCGAATGTGCCAACTAGCATGCAACTATGGTTTAATCCAATTCTATTGATGTTTCTTTTTTAGCTTCTGTTCTTACTCGTCCCGCAACAAATTTCTTGCTTGTGTTCTCTCCTCTCTTCTTTTCAACTGATGTATTTTTTTCAGAGCAATGTTCTCATTCCTATTAATCATAATCTTTCATCATCTATTATTGACATTGCTTTCCATCTCTAACTTAACTACACATTTGATTTCACTTCCCAACCAAGATTAGTTTTGTAACCTCTTCATGCGACATCTTCAACTCCACGTTCGACAGTTAATTCCTAACACACAATACTATTTTCAATCTCCAATAGCGGTACTAAAATGTGGTTTTGTCATTTTACTTACTCTACCAATACTGCCTAGAGTAAACCTATAAAGGGGGATTTAAATACAGAGAAAGACTAACCGCATTGAGTTAAACTATTAGGGTCACATAACTAACCGCCTCCAAACATTAGAGTCCAATGCATACGTAAATATTATTGTGAAGTAAATATATCCATAGATAGAAATCTAACTTAACTATCTTTTTTTTAAAATTTTATTAAGTTCTTTCTTTCTTCTTACCAATCTAAATTTTTATATAGTTTGAAAAAAATTTCTCACTTTCTTTTTTTTTCTTTGGCTAAAATTTTATCTTATCTTTAATCTTAACTTTAACTTTGATTTAGCCTTGAAAACTTCTTTTATTTCTTTTATCTTTTTTCCAATCTTAGGTTTTAGTAGATTCAGGATTATATTTATAGATATAAGGAGTTTTGACTTTGAGGTTGAATTTAGGATTTTACCAAGGATAAATAGAGGTTTGGATGTCAATAGTCGGCTACCATTACTAGTTTTGACTTGGAGGATTAGATTTGGGGTTTTTATAACTTTAAACTATTAATTGTTGACTTGGACTTTGAAGAACTTGGTTGCGACTTCTTTGATGAGCTTGGAAGAAAAGAAGACAGGATTTTTTGACAAATCCAAGGGAGCATTCAAAGAGAGCTTCTTCTTGGCATGAATTTAGGTGGTAGAAACGCATGATTTAGAGCTTCGATGAGAGAGATATGTTTGTTTAAACTTAGGCTACTAATATGACACCTACTATCACTTTTTTAGGTATATTAGGAGTTTTAAGATACTAGCAAGAAATCAAGTAGTTGGGTTAAAAACTAGACTTCAAGCTATACATTTTACATCTAAGAATTGATAGAAATGATTCTAGAATGAGTGAGATATGGCTAATTAAAACTAGCAAACTAAACTAGGATTTTGAAGAAGTTAGATAAATAGAAGGGTTTGCTTTAAGCTAGAACTTGAGTTTCAAGAAGAATTTGAAGCTCATTTTTTGTGTATATATCACTTATAGTATAAAGAGTCTATGTCTAAAATTTCATATCAATTGAGACTTTGATTAGGTAGTAATGGCAAATTATGTTCTCAGGTGTCTAGGGTTTTTACTTTTAAAAGTACCTGATAAGGATTTGGTGATATCTAACGATCGGCAATGAATTCAAAGCTCAAAATTTTTGTGATGAAGATCAAAGGTATGAATTATGTTTTCCCAAATTTTGAGCTTATTTAAACAACTAGATCTCAAATTATGAATTTTCAAGTTTCTAATTGGGATTTGACTTTCAAAAGTACCTGCCAAAGATTTGGTGATATCTAACGATCAGCAATGAATTCATAGTTCAAACTTATGTGACAATGGTCAAAAGTATGAATTATGTTTTCATAAATTTTGAACTTATTTGGATGGCTGGATCTTAAATTATGAATTTTCAAGTTTCTAGTTGGGATTTGACTTTCAAAAGTATCTGCCAAAGATTTGGTGATATCTAATGATCAGCTTCACTCTGCAACTATTGAAAATAACTTCTTACTAAGAACTTCTTCCAAAACGAATCATCTCTCTAAAATTCTCTTTCATCGCTCAACTTTCACAACCAATACGTCATAACATTCTCACTCATAATCAAATTGCATCGACATATCTAGTCTTCGGCTGCCAATTTGCCATACCAAATTCAAGTAATAATCAATTATAATTCCTTATTCATCCATATATTATTAAATTGAATTATTTATTTTTATTATTGTACTTTATAGTCGATATGGTTCAATCAATCGGAATGAAATCCGGATTCCCCACTATAATCTTACAAAAAAATAAAAAACAAGAGGTATCCCGGCTCAGCACTATCACAATCTGGCCCCGACTCCTCCATACTTAATCAATTTATACTTACCTTGACTATGTTAACTGCTACACAACCAATGATAACCACTTCTTCTAACTTTGTCATCCATTCTACCTTCTAAACTGACCATTCATTGGCTTATTGCTTATTTTTAATCCTACAAATTATATATCATAAATTATAAAATTCCTATCCATTCTACAGTCTTATCCTCCTATCTACATCCAAGGTGCCACAATCCATATGGGACTTGTGCACCTCCCTTTCTATAAGGACTACACTAGCTGCTCGTCCTTCTATTTTCTACTAGTAAAATTTATTTTTTTATAACTTTGACTTCACCATGGTATTCAAAAATATCCAATTAGCCTAAAAATCTTATAAGACTACTATAACTAATATACGACCAATTGAGTTAATAAGGTCACAACTCCGGGACTTCAAAGTTGAATTCTATACAACTAGACAAAACGACAACACCATGCTAGAAGAGTTGTAGCCGGGAATAATATACCACCTAAACGAGTCAACAATGATAACTACTTGGATAATATAAGACTGTCCAACTTTGAAAAATACTTCTAAATTCAATCTATATAATTTAGCTTATTTTATACTAATCAAATCCTTCAATTTTGGATGATGAAACAGCTATAATTTGGATCTAAATGTCTTACAATGGGAACAATCTATAAAATCATATTCCACCTCAAACAAAATAGTGCCTAATATTCCACAGATGCACTTGGATATGTCCATGGAAGATGGAACATATTATTATAGGAAGTCGATGTTAGAGAGATAGGTGTCAAATATGCCAATATTATCAATAGGACTATCAATATCCTTACTTGAAACAGGATACAATCTATCCATGTCTGCAACCTACTTGCAATCCCAATTAGGGCAAATAGATCATTGGCAGAGAAAGTTTGTATTCTATGAAATATATGAAAAAAATATGGATCTTGACGTCTATATACTTATATTTGAACGTTGTCATATTAAAATTGCTTACAGTATGTAAAATCCACTCAAAAATCATAATATGTTTATAGATTTAGATATGTGTTAGAATGGTTAGTAAAATAAATTAAAGGGATTGATAGAAGAAACTTTATTTTATTCTTACTTGTTTTAATTATGGTATTTAAAAACTATAAGATCTAAATGATTAGTATGAAGCCTTGAGAGAAGGTGGGAACCTAAGGATGAAAATATAAGCTAGTAGGAGGCTAATTGGGAGGGATGAAATGAAGGCATGGTTGGATGAAGGCAAGGAATGGGAAACTTCATCCCTATTGGTCGAATACCATGCACAATGGGCTTTGAGGAGGCTGCCCACGACCTTAACAAGGGTTTCGGCAACTTCAAGGAGGCCATTAGGAAATCAAAATCTAAGGTTGTAAAGTTTAGGATTTTGGGTACAATTTGTGTACAAAAATTAGACAACTTGGAGTTAGTATAAAGAAGTTATAGTCATTTGAAGATAAGGTGTCAATATGAGACATATTGTCACTCTTTTGAGGATTGGAGGAGTTGTATGAAAGTTTTTGGAGATTGAAAGGTGCGGCTAGAGAGGGGATTTCAAGCTCTACACTTGATGTGGAAGGATTATTACATTTAGAGTTCTAAAGAAGGAGTTATTGGGAGTCAAAGACAGCAGATCGAATTCCAAGGTAGTAAGTAATCCGTTTTGTTGATAGTGATGGGGTTTGCCATATCTTAAGTTTTTGGATGAATTTTTGTCTCAAAATTTCTAAGAAGGTTTATGATTATGCTAAGAAGCTATACATCAAAGTTTCATAGCATTTGGACTTTTAAATTGTGAGATATGAAGAATTTAGTACACAGGTGTTTGTAAACAAGGGTTTAAAGCTACTGCTAGGGTTTTGGCGATATCTAAAGATCGATAATGAATCAACAGTTGAAATTTGTGGTGGTAGTTGTGGAGAATACATCAGTATTTCATGTAAATTTGAAGTAGATTTGGAAAGTTGGATTAAAAGTTATGGGTTATTGAAGTTTAGAAAAAATTCCCTTCCTACGGGGGAATGAGGGTTTAGAGTATTTTGTTATGTTTTGAGTGGTTTGAGGAAATTAGGCTTATGTATTGGGTGTAATAGCCATATGAAGATCTCTTTTATATAAACTTGGGGGTTTTTATTATACTTGGATCTTGTTTGAGTAATTAGTGGTAGCCAGAAGCCCAGCGCTTTCTTGAGGCAGATTCTCTCTACCACGACAACATGCACTATAAGTGAATGACAAGACAGACATAGAAGAGATTATTAATCTATTCAGAACTACCTTAAAGCAAGGACAACAAATATAGCACGACAAGTTTATATGCATAACTTTTCATTATATTTGGCTCAAATTAAGAATAGCCTTTTGCAAAAGATATTAGAAGAAGTAAACAAATGAACATATACATGCTACCGTGTGACAGATTAAACAAGGCCAAAAAAATAAGGTGAAGGAATATTATGAACAATTCACAAATTTCATAGATAATCTATCAAGTCAACCCAGAGACGGATTTATCATGACAAACTTTTGAATGGGACTCACAGATGTACTACAATATGCCTTGAGTTCTCACAAATTTAAAACCACAACTAACTTATTCAATACTACAATTAACATGCAAAAGCGTTGCAATAACAATTCATTTACAACAAGGCGAATTGACTCTACTTCAAGTAGTTTAGATAAAAATCGGGAAGGCCACTCGAGCAGTTTTGACCAACCATCTTAGAAGCATTTGAGGAAACCCTGCACCATTTGTGATCAAAACAACCACATTTTAGCAAACTACTATTTCAATCTAGAGAATCCTAAGAGTCAACTTTATAGATAATCCAACACCAAGAAAATTATTAGAGTGCATGAAGTTTGGACTCAGAGGAATCAAAATCAATTGATATATTAACCAACAGATTAGTCGAGCACAAGATCCAAATATTGTCATGATAGAGCAAGACAAACCTATTTTTATATAGAGAACAAAGATATTTTCATATGAGACTATAAATACCAAAAGTCGCTCTAATAATTTTAGACATAAGACTCCCAAAAGAAGGCTCAAAAGAATGAAGGAATCGGCTCAATTATGATCACACAGGTCAATGTATCGAGCAAAGAGGGGATCAATACGGCAGCAGTGCTCATCCAAAGTTAGAAGCCAAAGCCCTTAGAGGACATAGTCCTATCCAAACAAGAATCCCAGCGACCAAGAAACAAGGAAGATTAGGAATAGGAAGAACATCTCTAAGACTCTATGATTTCAGAATTACAGAAAATACAATAAGAGGAAGAAGAAATAAAGATGGACAAGTTCCCTAAAACTAATGATGGGGAGGATAATCTTGCAGATTCAGTCAAACTTCCACACTTCTCTGACTAATCTATGCAATCAATTCTTTTGCCAAAATCGGCCAAACAAACTTTGATCAAACAAATACTAGATTCAATCCAATATAGGATGGCACAGATAAGATTATAATTGCTAAATTAGCCTATCATAGTAAACTTAGGATAATTGATATAAGTAGCATTATGAATCATTGAATTTTTGGTCACTCGAATAGTAAGATCCGAGTCACCACCATCCGCACAAGACCAACCACTAAAGGCCAACCATAACCTATAAGTATTAAAATAGAAAGACATTGATATTAGATCTATTATAGTAGATTGCAACCTTTCAATTTTATTAATTTGAATTGGAAGTGGAGTACTACAGGATGTCTTATTCAATAGAAGATCAGATGTGAATATAATTACACAAGAAGAACATGTGAGGTTGGACCTATTAACACCGAATCCTACTCTTTATCAATTACACATGGAAAATCAGGCCCTACTTGATCCGATTGGACTTATTCTAGAGATGCGTACTAAGGTACATGATATTCATTATTTAATTGTTTTAATAATAATCAGGAATAAGGAAGTTAATAATGCTTACAGTTTGCTATTGGGCCGACTTTGGTTAGTAGTTGCAAAGATAAAACATAATTAGAGGAATCAACAAGTTACTATTTGTAGAAATGAGACTGTTCGGACCATCAAGGTGAATTCCCAAAAAAAACTCTAATCAAAGCTGCAGAAGGTTCTAGTAAATTATAATTTTATAAAAAGATTAATTGACTAGCAAGAAGAAAACTTGCTAATTGCAGAAGAAACATTGATTTTGATTGGAATGATCAATCTTTTGACAAATGATATCAATCACACTACGATAAAATTCAATCATTCTGATTTTGTCCAAATTCTAAGTTGGATTGAAGATCACATTTAGTTGGATGAGGCGCTTGCCTAACTCTTGTATGATTTAGATTTTTTATGAAAGAGATATAGGTGCTCAAAGTTAGGATGTCAAAATTGTACATATTGTCTTTCTTTTGAGCATAACTCGTGCATAGAAAGTAATAGAAGATCAATGACTGGAATTGAAAAAGGCACTTCTTTTTTGCTACATTTAACATGTGTAGTTTAATAAAATCTAAGCTAAAGTGAAGGAGATATTGAGAGTTGGAGTCAGTGCTTATAAGCTAAGGGTAGTAAGTAACCCCGCTTGACTAGTGGTTATATTTTGAGCTATATTTTAGGCAATTGGATAGATTTTTGGCTCAAATCTTACAAAGATGTATATATTTATGTTACAAGACTATGTGCAAAAATTTTATGGTATGAAAAATTTGGATTTGTGAGAAATAAGGAAAATAGTGCTCAGATATCTCTAAGCTAGGATTTTAAGTACTTGCTAAGGATTTTGAGATATCAGACAATTAAAAATGAATATATGGTTGATTTTTTTTTGTGGTGAAACTTAAGAATATTTTTTACACTCTAAAGAAAATTTTATAGAAACTAAAATTGAAGATGGTTAAATCAAGAATTATTGGACTCTAAAGATCAAGAAGAAATAAGTCCTTGCTGGTAAATAAAATTTTGAACCGTTTTTGTAGAAATTTGAATCATTTTCATACAAATCTATTTGAATACAAGAGTGTTTATATATATAATTTCTCCTTTGTAAGATTTTTGTATTATTTTTCATTTTTACTAAGGAAAAATCACTTATTGGAGTTTTACCAATAATTTTCAAGTTAATTCTCTACAACCAAGTACCCAGAGTATTCCCAGATAGAAGTTCACGCCATCCGTTAGTGATGTCGTGGTGAGAATCTTAGCCCTAAAGAACACAATGTCTTTTGTGCCTCTAGTTAATCAAGTGTAAGATAAGATCCATAAAAGTTCATAAAATTGAAGAATTTATATTAAAAAATAACATACTTTATCAATCCTAACATATTCTGCCTTTAGAAACTTGCCTTCAATTTTGCTCATAAATCCTAGGATATCATATCAATTGCAATGAAATTTGTACACAAGATATATAAGAAAATAAAAAAGCAAATCCAAGAAACATTTTGATCATATCTAATGTGGTTACAGAGAACCACATTGTCAAAATTACCCCTCCTTACAGCCTTCAATTCTAGACCCCTTTTGCTTCTTACCTTCATTGCTTTTTATTTAAGAAGACCTAAGTGCTGAAATTTGGTACACTTATAGCTTATCTTATGTTGTAAACACTCTCAAATTATTGCTTTAGAAGTCCTCTCTAAACTTGAGCTATAGATTCCATCCTTCTTCTTTAATTTTGCCTTCTAACAACTCTAGATCTGACCACAATTTTCCTCATAACTCCTTGAATATAACTCCAATGGCAATCAATATTTTATACAACCTAATAAACTTATATATCTACAAACTACAATAAACTTTTTTCACAACACTACTCTAATCACAAAGATATGCTCCCTCAAACTTCACTAATTTGGAAATAGATCCTTGTCACTTTGAAATAGTATAACGTTTTATTTATAAAACAAATGATTGTAAAACTTACATTCATTTCTTTTTTAACTTACATAAATTATGTCTATCAAATCTCACTTTCAAATTCGTCTCCTAACTCTGTCTATACTTTAAAAAATACCCTCCTTTCTCTCCTATATTTCTTTCTCTTATTTTGTTTTTCTTTCTTTTTACATCTTTACTCCTCCCTTGTCATCTCTGCTTGGTCTTTCTTATCTTCTTGGTCAAAAAGACCTCTCAGCCCATGTCTTTCCATCTCTTCAACCTTTTCTCTTAGACTAACTTGAAGAAATTTCACTTTCCAAGGTGAATTTCCATTCTACCTTCTTACTATTAATTTTCTACTAACTTTCTTTTTATTTTCAGCCCACAATATATAAGTTCAAATCTAAGAGAGAAGAAAATAAAGGTAAAGTAGATCTAAGATAAATAGAAGAAAACCTAACAAGTAGAAAGAAACAATTTAAATTAGATTAAAGATAAAAAAGAAAGAACCACAATTCCTTCTTTTTTTTATCCTTTTCTCTTCTAATCTTAATCTTTTTATTTTAACACATTCTTTTATATCTTTCACAATATATTTTACAATATGACAGCGGTGTCGTACTGTAATTACTTACAGTATGTAAAAATTAGTTAAAATATATTATATGTTTATGAATCTAGATGTGTGTTAGAATGGTTAGTAAGTTAAATTAAAAATGGTTGATAGAAGAAACTTTATTTTATTTTATTTTACTTATTTTAGTTATGATATTTAAAAATTATAAGATCTAAATGTTTAGTATGAAGCCTTGAGAGAAGGTGGGGACTTAAGGATGAAAATTTAAGCTAGTAAGAGGCTAATTGGGAGGGATGAAATGAAGGCATGGTCGGATGAAGGCAAGGAATAAGGAACTTCATCCCTATCGGTCGAATACCATGCCCAATGGGCTTTGAGGAGGCTGCCCGCAACCTTAACAGGGGATTTTCCGCAACTTCAAAAGGGGAGGTAGGGTTGTAAACTACATTATCAAACATCAACTACCTATTATCCACAAGGCAATGGACAAGCCAAATCTACCAACAAAGTTATCAAGAAACTGTTGATCAGACTAGTTAACAAAAATAGATCAGATTGGGATGAACACTTATCCACCATTCTATTTTTTTATCAAACAACATAAAAGATTGGAGTTGGATATACATCCTTTCAATTGATCTATGAGTTATATCTGTTGATGCGTATAGAATATTTGATTTTGACCTGACATACAATGGAAGAAATCAACTATAATCCACAACAAGTTCTTACAACTCGTTGTCATATTGTAATTGTTTACAATATATAATAATAAGTAAAAATACAAAATATATTTATAAATTCTAATATGTGTTGGAATGGTTAGAAAAGTAAATTTAAGAGAGTTGGTGTAAGAAACTTTATTTTAGATTTTTATTTAATGTGATTATAGTATTTAAATTATATAAGACCTAAATATTTAGTATAAAGCCTTGAGAGGTAATTGAAATCCAAAGAAAAAGAATTAAACTACTAAGAGGCCTATTTGAAAGGATGAAGACAAAGTAAGGATGAATGAAGACAAGAGATAAAGTTCTTCATTCCTATTAATCAATGCTCAGGCCTAATAGGCTTTGAGGAGGCTGCTTGCAAGGAAAAGAAGGATTTAGGCAATTTTAAGGAGTCCATTTAAAAATCAAAGACTAGGGTTAGAAAGCTTGTTTTTTTTACTATAATTTTGGTATAAGAATTAAGAGATTTGGAGTTTTTATGAGGAAGAAAGAGGTGCTTGAAATTAAGGTGTATAAATTATATCTACTATCACTCTTTTGAGGATTTGAGGAGTTATATGAAAGCTTTTGGAGATGAGGATTAGTGGCTAGAGAGGTGATTTCAAGTTCTAAACCTGATGTGGAAGAATTGATACTTTTAAAATTTTAAAAAAGAAGATATTGGAAATCAAAAATAACAGATTAAATTCCAAGGTAGTAAGTAGGCTGTTTTATTAAAAGTGATGGATTTTGCCATACCTTGAGCTTTTAGATAAAGTTTTGTCTAAACATTTTCAAGAAGGTGAGTCTTTGTGCTAAGAAGCTATATATCAAAGTTTCAAAGCATTTGGACTTTTAGATTGTGAGATATGAAGAATTTAGTATACAAGTGTTGTAAATAAGGGTTTGAAGCTACTGCTAGGTTTTTGGCAATATCTAAAGATCGGTAAAGAATTGACCATTGAAATTTGTAGAGATAGTTTTTGAAAATATACCAGTACTTTATATAAATTTTGAGTGAATTTGGGCAGTTTGATTAAAAATTATAGATTATTGAATGTTAGGAAAAATTCCCTTTCTACAAAGGAATGAGGGTTTTAGAGTATTTATTATATTTTGAGTGTTTTGAAGAAATAATTTTTATGTATTAGATATAATAGTTCTATGAAGGAGGCTTTTATATAAATTTGGGGTTTTTATTATACTTGGATCTTGGTTGAATAATTAGTGGCACCCAAAAGCCCAGTGTTATTATATAGTAACACAACCATTAGGTGAAAGAGATAGGGAATAACTATAATATATTGAAGCTCAAATAGAAAAATTTGTATAAATTTATCTTAAAACTATAAAAAATAAAAAAAAGTTAAAAAGCTAATACTTCTTTTTTACAATAGAGATTTTCACTTACTTTGTATAACCATAAATAAGGCAAAATAAACTATATTAGAAAAATAAATAATATAAGAACCACAAGGAAGGAATTAATAATAGATTTGAGGTAACTTTATCTCCAAAATTTCAAAGTAGATATCTAAAGAGGATCGGTTATGAGCCAAGGTTGGAATCTGACCCTGAGGTACAAAAGCGCATGCATATGGCAGATTGAGGGTTCTTTGGCAGATCAAAAGGTGGGATTAGAGAGCAGACTGGACGGTCTTTCTTTGAGCATTGATTGGGAGTGATTTACAACTTTGTAAGGGCTTTGTAAAGTCAGGGTTGACTTTGGTGACTCTGATTTTTATAAAATAAATTGGAATTTATATTTTTGAGTATTTTGTGAGATTAGTTATAGATCTATAAGTGAGATTTTGTGGATTGGTACATATGATTGTGCTTATAGGATGCTGTAAATTTGAGATTGATCTAACAATTTAATCAAAGATTATTAAAGTTTATATCGATTGGAGTCTTGGAAATTAGGAATTGAAGGTCACTTAGGTTTTCTAAGATTTCTAGCAATCTATCAATTGGATTGAAGTGAAATTTATATGTATATATAGAAGACTTAATTTCCTACATATAAGTGAAATTTAGAAGCAAT
>JAWRVF010001666.1:23545-51844 GCA_036785485.1 Physcomitrellopsis africana | reverse complement strand
GATCATAAGATTCTTGAATATTTCATCTTCGTGTGCATGTTGAATCATCGCCAAGCTTGTTGGAGCATGTCTTTATTAAGATTCAAGTTTATTATTACCTATTAGCCATAAAAATAACAAGGTCTATCCGATGTCTTTTCTAGATATTCTTATCTTACATCAAAAGAAATAGATTCAACTTTTGATCAATAATGAATGATCTTCTTGAAGCCAGAGCAATTTTATCTTCGAGCAATGAAATCAATATTAACTATTGATTCTATTTTTATCAAGAAAATTCAGTCCAATATATCTTCAAATCCTCTTGTCTATAAGATTAAAAATAATTCATCTAAGTCTCATAATACTTCCAAGTTTGAGTTCAAGAATGATTTGCTCTATTTCAAAAGACGCCTATATATTCCAAAAGGCACAACACAACAACGTGCTCTAGAAGCTTGTCACAACCTCCTTGTAGCAAGACATTTTGGATATAATAAGACTTTGGAACTAATATCAAGAGATTTTTGATAGCCTCAAATGTGGAAGGTTGTTAAAGAATTTGTACAATCATGAGACGTTTGTTCAAGATCAAAAACTTCTCATCACCAACCTTACAAACTTCTCTAAGCATTACTTATACTAGGATAACCTTGGGCAATAAGATATGGTTATTTTGTCATAATATCAAGACTATCCATTCTTGTAACAAGCTAGATTATCATAGGCTTGGACCTTTTTTGATTTGTGAACAAATCAATCAAATTGCTTATCGATTATGCCTACCAAAATCTATGAAGATCCATCCTATATTCTATGTGTTATTATTCTAGCCATACAAGATGTTAGATATACAAAGAAGAAGACAAATGCCATTGCCTCCTATAGAAGTGAACAACAATAAAGAATTTGAGGTCGAAGAGATTTTAGATTCAAGGCAGTGCAAAAATCTATCAGAATATCTTGTGCATTGGTGCAGATATGATATTAGTGAACGCACATGGGAGCCATCTAGGAATCTAATAAATACATCAATAAAAGTCAATGCATTTCATCGATGACATCCGTCAAAATCAAGATAAAGAGTGAAGAAAATCTTTGTTATAAAGCAAAGTAGGTTCTATAGAGGTTTCATTCTATTTTGTATCATTGTTTATTATTTTTTTGAATTTATTTGTGCTAAAGAGATAAAAGATCAACAACCAGTGAATCCCACTCAAGAATCAATGTTTGTTAACTTATTGGACAAGATATTATGATTATCACAACCTTAAAGATGACGGAATAGAAATGAAGACCCTTAAAAATGACATGTCTTTCTTCGGATTGATGGTGAAATACAACGTGTTTGATATCATGACCTTGGAAGAGACTCTCGATATTTGGTAATACTTTTAGAAGTAGGAACTACTCTTCATGGTGTTCCGAATGTTTTCTTTGAAGAAAGTTATGAAGGCCTTGATAATGATCAAATAATAAGGTAGTCCTCTTACCCTAATATGAGACACTATCGATGGCTGAAAGGACCTATCAACTACCTTCAAATGGAACAAAGATCAGAGTACGTGGCAAGCACAATTTGATGTATCTTGGACTTCCTCAACATGTAATCACCGCTCCTTGTGGAACTTGTCCCTAGAAGGGTGAATAATGTCACAGATAAAAGATTTACTCCAGTAACTATTTAATTAATATAGATTAATAGAAATAAATAAAATAAATTTATTTGATAATATCTTAGAAAAAAGCTTCCTAGAAGTTTTATAAATATGGAATCACCTTTATACATGTCTATAGGTGATTGATAGATTAGAAACTTGATCAATAAGCTAGCCACATGTCGCACATGTTGATAGCTTGTGGAACAAGCCAAGTACATGGCGCTTATGTGGAAAACTTGTCTTATAAGTTTGACATGTGTCTTGCAAATAAGACATGTGTAGGAAGTCTTATAGAATACCGCTATGTAGCTCTTAGATAGATAGTATAAATAGAGAGAAGAATGAAGCCTTCTTCACTCTTGTCAACTCCTTTCTTGTTTCTAGTCTAATTCAAGAATTTCATGGTTTTTTTTAGTCTTTGGCAATAATCAGTCTAGTTTCCTATATATATATATATATATATATATATATATATATATATATATATGTATATATATTTCTTTATTTCTATCTTGTTATTTTTTTTTGACATAGTTTTTATTAATTTATGCATCTATTTTAGTTTGTATCGTTGATATATATAGAGATCGAGGCTGAAGAGTTTTTCAATCACGACAACGCATCTCTTAGAATTCTAACTCATCTTTCTTGGTATTGTTCATAAACTCATCTATCTAATTCAAGTTCTTGTTAGTTTTCTTTCGGAAACCTTGTCCTAGTTCATGATTCTTGTTTTGTATTCTTGTGTCCTTAACACTTGGTAGCTAATATATATAGAGATAAGAATGAAGTTATCTTCTTTCTTATCAATGCCTTTCTTATATTTCAATCTTGGTTCAACAATCTCAAGTTTTTTTAATATTTGGCAATTGCTATTCTAGTTCTTATTTATCTTATATCTATATCTTTTTTTTTTTTCTTTTTTTTCTTTCTTCTTTATAAATACATGACTGCATTATTTTTTGAATTTTATTTAGATTTATATCTTTGACATATGTCATTTTTGGATCATCATGTAGAAACATGTTTAGAGATGATTTTAAAATAAAAATATTTTTTTATTAATAACACTTATTATTTTAAAATTACCTTTGTAGAATTAATCATCTTATTAATTCACAAGCACTAGAAATGGCTAATTTTGACATCAAAATATTAATTACATAAACTTAAAACTTTACAAATACTAACTTGGTGACTTATATGTTGGTGAAAATTGATTAATATTTTAATTTGAGACAAAAGACAATACCAATAAAAAAACCATAAGAAATTTCTAAACATGTTTTTTTTTAAAATTCATGCTCAAATATATCATTACATCTTTTTATCTTTTAGTCCTTTAAATATTTGATATAATCAAATAATTAAAAAAAATTAATATTAATTATTTATGAAAAAATATTTAGAGTGATTCTAATTGATTCTACAAGCCAACAGGGGGTTGCAATAGTGGAATCTCAAGTACCACGGGATGCATAGAACAACCATAGTGTAAAAGCTAGGAATAATATATACCAATTAGCTTCAACTTCAAAGGGTTATCTTTCTTCTACTTACAGCTGTACCTATTCCATGCCATCTTGTAGTAATTTTCAATCAACAAAAATATCAATTATTATCCACAATTTGAAAGCTATGTCAAAATTAGAGGTTCTTAATATTACCAAACAGAGCAAATTTTTGATTCTTGCTTCTCTAAAAAAGAAGATGGATCTTTTCAACCCTATGACAACATGGTTGAAGGAGTTAGATCACTTCTTTATAGACATGCAAGTGTTTTTTTCAACCATGTGCTTCAGTTAAATCTTATTAATACTAGCTCCAGAGTAATGAATAATAATGCAAGTGATTCTAGAACTTTCTTTCTTTCAATATCTTTAGATTTGAAAAAGAAGAGGAAGGGAGAAAAAAAAAATTTCAAGATAAAAAACGTTTTAGATCTTCTAAAAAAAAATTTACAATTAAAAAGATATAATATGATTCTCTCTCTTCTAGTATTATACAAAGTTAAAGATTTTATCTTATAATTTGAAGGATCCAAATAATCCTTTCAAAGTCTTAAAATTATAAAATCATATCTAGAGTATTTTTTCAAAATACAACATCTTTTTTTTCCAAAAATACAAACTATGTAGATTTAAGGCACATAAATTAGACAACACTTTGTGGCCTAATCCTAGATTCTATATTTTAAAAGCAACCATTGGCTATATAAATAATTCCAATGGTGTGAGAGTAGGAGGAGTTTATATACTTATTTCATGAATAATTAAATAATTAATTAATAACATTGATACATTTACGTATAATAGAGTTTTTTGGATCACGCTCAATAATTTTTATTGAGACTCTATTGGAATTATAAATATCTATGTATCTAGCAAATGACAAGAAAGATGCCAATTATAAGATGATTTGGCAAATACACTACCTTCAATATTTTTTTTATTTTTTTTGGTAATTAAAATATGATTGAAAGAGTGTAGGATAAATTATCTTTTTATAATAGATTATTATTTAAAGACAAGGAGAATTCTTGGAAGTTTTTATATTTTCACTTTTTTTTAATGAATGCCTTCAAATAAAAAAAATCATTGAATTATTTGTAAGATAATAAAAGAGATGGAATTTGTGTGCTAGTTAGATTAAATAAGTTCTATATTAGTTCTTTTCTTCTATAAGAAAATCAAATTTAAGATTATAGAATAATATTATACAATGCTTTATTGAATCATCTTCCTATTAAATTTACTTTTCAACTTCAAAAATCTTTATCATGATATTATTACTATAAATTTAATTTATTTTTAAAAAAATGATAAAAGATTAGACTCTAGGGCCCAATAGCATAGGGATTGAATTTTATCAAATGTTTTAAAACTTAATTAATAAAGATTGTATTTCAATGATTAATCAAAAACTGATTAAAGATTGTTTTTTTCAAAGTAATATCAAAGGACATATTATTCTACTTCACAAATGAAAAGACAAATCAATACTTGAAAATTATAGATCTATGAAATTATTTAATATAATACATAAGCTTTATGTCAAAATACTTTAAAAGAAGCCTTCAAATAGTTTTGATGGAAATGATCCATTTGCACCAAGCTACCTTTATTCTCCAAAGATATATCCTTGATAATGTGATGGTCATACAAGAAATAATTAGTTGATCAAAATCTTCTAACAATTGACTTTTGAAAAGCATATGACAATGTTACTTGGAATTTTTTATTCCAAGCTTAAAAAAAATTTGATATTAATACTTTGTTCTATCATATGATTAAAATTTTCTTCAAAAGTGCTAATACCATTGTAAGTTTCAATAGATCGCTCACAAAATATTTTTTTGTAAAAAAGAGGGATTAAATAAGATTGCCCATTAATTCCATATTTATTTATTTTAATTAAAAAAAATCTTAATTTGGCTATTCAAGAAGTTGTTATTGTGCCACAGATATAAGATTTACTCTAATAGTTATTTAAATAACATAAATAGGTAGAAGTAGATAAAAATAGATTAATCTAATAATATCTTATAAAATTGCTTCTTAAAAGCTTTATAAGCATGGTTTCATCTTTATTCATGTTTATAGGTGATTGGTAGATTAGAAACTTGAGCAATAAGTTAGCCACATGTCCCACATATTGGTAGTTTATAGAACAAGCTAATTATGTGGTGCATACATATAAAACTTGTCTTGTAAGTTTGACATATGTCTTATAAATTGAAGACATATTACAAGTCTTATAGAATGTCATCACATAGCTCTAAGATAGATAGTATATATAGAGACAAGAATAAAGCCTTCTTTATTCTTATCAATACCTTTCTTGTTTCTAATCTTATTTCAAAAGTCTCTATCCTTCTTGCCTTCGGCAATAGCCATTCTAATTTTATATTATACCATCTTTGAGTGATTCTTAACTCCTTTTGAGTGACATAAGAGTATTTTAATTCTTTGGTTGTTTATATTTCATGTTCTTCATACATCAAGTATAAGATTCAATATATTAATATTCTTTAAAGTTTTAATCAACAAGTGATAAGTCAATATGCCAATAATCTACAATCACAATCACATGAGAAGAAGATAATGTTAATACACTAGTATGCATTATCAAACAATTCAACTTAATGTTGGGCCTTGAAATCAATTAATCTAAATTAATAATCTAGAAGCAATTTTAAAAAATCCTTAGACCAAACTAAATTAACAACTTTGGATAAGCATGGACTTTACCAAATAATATTAACAAGCTATTAGGTATTTCTTTTGGCCTCTATCTTTATACTCCAGATGTTCATCAATTTTTTATTGATAAATTAATATATAAGCTTGAATACTAATATTTAATTAAAATAAACTAAAAATATTTCTTTTTATAATACTATGTATATAATTTAGTACATATTTTATATAAAAATAAATCAAAAATCAAGATCAAAGATCAAAAATATTTAAAAATTATTTTTTCTTTTTTCTTTTTTTATTGGATTTTTGTTATTTATTTCTTTTTTTAAAAAAAATATCATTATTGATATTATATAAATAAAGTCTTTAAAATCTTTAATTTATTAATTTATAAAATAATTATTAACAAAAAAAATTAATATATTTTATTTATTAATAAAAAAATCATGAAGTTTTTAAAGAATTAGTACCTTTACATGAATTATACTATTTAGTTGTATTTAATCATGACTATCTTTATTAATTTCTAATTGCTTAAAAATTTAAAATTCAAAGAAGATAATTTTTTTTAAAAATATTTAAAAATTAAGAAAATACAAGCTATGGAAATTTATGCCTATTTTTATTATAATATTATCCATCATTTGCTTTGTATTCCAATATTTCTTGTTTTTTTCATAAACTGAAATATAATTCTTTTAGATGCAAGGAAGATATATATATATATATATATATATATATATAATTTGAAGACAAATCAGCATTAAATCAATGTTTAATCAAAATTGATAACTATATGTTAAATTAGAAGTTATAGTAATATAAACAACAAGTTTATATCAAATGGTTATTCTATTTATAATAGCAATTGTGATTTTAAGCATTTGTATTAGAGACATTATAAATCTCATAACATGTTTAAAATTTTAATAAAATAAAGTAAAACAAAAAAAACTTGTTAATTAATAATATTGTTTCCACTACAATTTTTTCTATTATCACCATAACTTGTTCTTATTAACTTTTTTAATTATATTAGAATTAAATTTACTTTATATATAATTAAAAAAATATGTATATATATATATATATAAATTAAAAATATTAAAAAAAATTATTAGAATAAAAAAATAAAAGAAATATGTCAAGTGGGTGGCGGATTGTGGTGGCATTAGCAACATCCTTAATTTTATAGAGTAATGTATTTTTTTAATCTTTTATAATATACTTGATTGAAGTATTGTTCATAATCAAGCATTAGATTTCAAGTTTGATATATGTATGATTCTAAGATACATTTATTAGTATAATTGTAATTATAATAAAAGATTCAAAAATAATTTAAATTACTACGTATTTACATTCACAATTTTAAAGACTTGGATCATCTTACTAGTTTAAATTTTATTACATTTAAGATATTTGATTATACATATAAAAATAAATACTTTTTTTATTTTTTATTTTTTTATTTTGAAATCTAGGTTTAAAAATTTTATCATCCTCTTGAAATATTTATCTTTACACTATGAAATTTCATCTAAATCAAGAAGTTTTATTTAACTAAAATAAATCATTAAAATTTAAGCATCAAATTTACAAAAATAAATATTAAACAAAAATTAAACCAAACAGTGCAGAAATAACAAAATTATCAAAATCAGAAATACAAAAATCAATTTGCATGAAACAAGTATTAAATCAAAATGGTACTGGTGAACGGCTTTAATCAACTTTATATTGCAATACACATTCTAGTGAACTAAAGAGTGATACGACAGTTGTGCTCGGATTTTAGTTTCTTCATCTCCAACGGGGTTTGGAGCATCACAGTCTCAGGCATGGCTCAAAATTTAAACCCTCATTTCATTGCGCTGAATTCCCGTGTTAGAGCTTCCAATTTCTCCGCAGATGCTTCTTCGTAAGTTGAGTGTGTTAGTGTTCAGGATTGCCGCAGCAGTTTATTTGTATTTTCGGCGCTTGATTTGCTGTTCGATCGCTTTTTTTTGTTCCCTGTGGAATGATGTAAGTATCGGTGATTCCTGTAGAATTATGGTTTAAATCCATGGTAGTCTATCGGATTGCGATGATTCTGTGCTTACGACGCGTTTTGCCAATCGTAGCCATTTTCTAGTTTCCATCAGGAAGAGTTGAAAGGAATCAAGTATCTCAATACAAATACCTTGAGTTGCAGACGGTTGTGTGAGTCGGTGCGGTGGCTTGAGTGGTTTGTTTCTACAATAATGTGTGATGAAGGGAATCGAGATTTAGTTTCGTAGATGTAACCGTCACGAAACCTGTAGGATAAGCGAGAGACTGAACACATTTCGTGGAACAAACTGTGATGGTTTTTCCGGAAACATTGATATCAACCTGCTAGTTCAGCTTGTGGCGGTCAAAACCTGGCTCACTGGATTTGAGAAACCAAACCTTACTGATGACGTTGAATTCGCACATACTGCTGATTTTCCTCTCTACTTCTTTATTTGTTTATATTTTTATGTTTATATTAACGATGGTGTCCACTACTTTTTTAAATTATGCCTGGCTTCTCGAACGATGGTTTGGTCGGCAATGTTTGATTACGTAGAAGGGGTCAGCAGCATGCAACACACACCTTGATAACAGGAATCAACGTGATTGGAGCCCCTCATGCGCTTAAACTAAGTGGTTTTTTCTCTAAATTTCTATGATCTTAGGATGGCATCGGTTTCTGATGCCATGTGGTGAATGTCCGCAGATGTTCCTGGTGGCTTTTTCATTTTCTGGATCTGCGACAGCTTGCTGTTGCAATCTTCAACTGGGACCATTAATTCACCAAGAAATGATGCAGAAGTTAGGTTTGGTCAGAACAAGCCCTTGTCTCATGGAAAGTGTTGTACTACCTTCTTTCCTTTTGAAAAACTTATCCTCGTCGCTGAAAACTTCCATTTCCACTTTGTTCAAAACACCAACGGTAGCTCTTCGAATCATAGCTGTGTACAGAATTCTCAACTGCACTCTTGGATCGAAGTTTGCCTTAGAAAGAGTCATGACAATCTTTTCAATCATTTTCCCCATCTGTTTAAGAATCTGTTCAGCTCTCGGTAAGAATCTTACAAAACTTGATAGCCGTAGTCATTAAGTTGGATTTTCATTACATGTAGTCTTTATTTTTTTTCAAAGATTTATGTGGAAAGTGTCAGGGTGCTAAAGAGGTCTCAAGGAACCTTGTGAAGAGGATAGTCTTTTACAGTACTTTATAATGTATTTTTTGCCAGTGACAGTGATGGAATATCACGTCACAAAATTGAAAACACACTGCAGTTTTGATACTTGCTGAATGAAACCAAATCAATTGCAATTTACATCTAATGAAGTATCGAACGAACGAAGTTGGATCGGCAGTACAAGACCTCAATTGGAATGTGTGAAAATAAACGATGTATTCTATTGTTCAGGTGAAACATCAACTTCAAATGTAATTAATTGTATATTAGTTTATCAAAATTTTGTAATCCACAATAAATGGAGTGTGTTAACTTATAATATCAAATATGTCAATTAAATCAACTCAATCTGTAATTTTTAAAGTTGAGTTACTTATATAATAATAAAGCATGTGTAAGATTTTACATGTTGTTCAAAAAATAAAATTAACTTTAAATAGTAGTATACATGCTTGTAATATATATCTATATCTTTGAATTATTTACTTTCATGATTAATAAATGTTGATACCACCCTGTATGTTCCACAAATTTGTTAACACATCAAGTCAATAATATGACTAATAATTTTGAAATTTAATAACATTTCATATGGTTAAACTAAACTTGATAGTAGATTATTTTGGATAAACATCTTACACATGAACATGACAAAAAAAAAAAAAAAAAAAAAAAAAAAAAAACACTACAAGTTACTGTCATTGCATGTTGTTGTTATGATTCCATTTCTTTAAAAAATACAGTGTTTGAATTTAGTACGAAAACAAGTGAAACGTTGAGAGGAGCGTATCAGCAAGCGCCACATCATCCACGCGCTTCTTTATTTTCCAGTCGTTACTATTCCTTTTATCTGCGGCTTTTATTTCTCGCACTAAGGACAGGGGCTCCGGCATTAGGGTGCCGTGTGGCGTCGAGGCGCGGAGCAAGTCCAGACGTGGAGATTGTCGCCGGGGACCAACCGCATCAAATTGACGTCCCGAAGATCTTCGAACTGGGGCCCTCATGCCCCTTAACTGCGGGAGCTATGGCCGCATGCAGGCGCACTTCAACATCGAACCAGCCCAAGAAGAAAATCTATGGGCACCTACTCCAAGTATAGGCTCACATGCGACGATGCCGGACAATTATCGCCAGCTGGGCCGAGCTCAACAATCCCAGGCGGATTAGCGTCGCTGGGGCCCGGCGCAATGTGGCCCTTTAACATATCCGGTTCTGCTCACCTGCGCCACGAGTCCTTCCAATGGCATCCTTCAAGCTGGCGAAGTACCTCCGTGAGCTCGGTCAATACAGCCACTGTCATGACTGTGCATGTGAAGGTTCATGCTGCAAGGGTTTTGCGGCGACGACGAGTGCCTTCATGCCACTCGCGCAGTGCCCCTGAAATCCCTGCGTGATGTCAATGGAGAATGCCAAAATGCCTTGACAGTCATCGGCACTCTGCACCGTGAAGTGAGCTCGGTGCCTTGTGGCACATTTCCTCGATCTCTGTCCACACCGGCAGTTCCACCGTCGCTCTGACTTCGCACAGGGAGAGTAGGAACACCTGGATTCCCGCTATGTAAGCTTCTTAGAAAACCAATTAACAGAAAGGGCACTAGCCCCTTTCCCAGGCGTGGACTAGAAGCTCGGGGGAGCTGTCAACGGTGTAGTGTATGGGCCTAGACCTGATTTTATGGTCCACCCTGACTTTTCAGAGTGCCTTTCGAACTGGCAGCCCATTAAAGCATCTTTCACACATTTAATTTTCCGCTCAAAAGCTCTTTCATCCAGCACCGATACAGCAGACCAAAGCTTGGTTAGAAGTCTAGCATGCGTTGTCAGCACTGCGCATTCATCTTCGTCTTCTCGGTCAGTTATATCAGTGTTTTTTAGTGTCTACAACTAGAGAATAAGTTGGGGTGCTTTGCAGCTGGATACGGCGCACAAGATTGCCAAGAACGAAGAGGACACGATGGAAAAGGAGCACTGATCCGAATCTCTTCGATTCGTCTCCTGCGACGCAAGTGTGCATGCGCGAGGAATTTGATTTCATGAAGCTCCGAGGCCACAGCCTTGTGCTCCATAAGTTCATCTACGAGGTCGTGGATGAAAGCGTGGTGCTTAAACGTTCATCCAATTCAGGTTTGCAACAAATCTCATTCAATTCACATCTACAAATTTCTTGCAACTGGACTACATTGAGTTGATTGAGTACAGTCCAAAGGAATTAAATGCAACTAATAAAGGTAACTAAAAGGCAACGTCATAAGTATGGTTATTACTTCTTATTAATATATATGAAGTTCCATAATAAACATATCTTTGAATCGGGAAATCGTCTTAATTTTGTCTTTGAGCAAGGTAGAGAAATCTTACGACAACTAACTTTTCCTGACTTGAATAAAATAATTTAAAGTTCATTTGAACAAATTATATAATAAATAAATATAAATATAATATCTAAATACAGAATTTAGCTGCTAAAGTAACAATTACAAATGGTTTTTAATTGATATTTAAAATTTTGAGATTAATATGCTAAATAAAGTTAATAGAACAACAACAAAGTTTCAAGAATTTTTTTCAATAATTGTGATTATTTCTATGCTTTTATGTTTTGAGCTATTCCAATATGTTTATCTAAATATGATTTGCAAAGATTGTTTTGACTAGCATTATACTGGCTTCATTTGAACCATTGTTCAAAGAAAAATCTAAGATTGTTAAAAACCTTAAAATATTTGGATAGATGATTTTAAAAAATAAAATAAAAGTTACAAAAATAAAATTACAAAATATACATCAAGAAACACATGTAGCTTTAATATACGTTGCTAAATTTTCACAACTTGTATTCAATAATGATTGAAATGAGATAATAATTGTTAGTGAATTTTGATCTAGTATTTTTAATGATATAAAAGATTTGCATAAAAAAAACTCAAATGTTAATATTATAATTGATTTTATCTTATAAGAAGTTGTGGGTAATAATTGATTGTAGTAAAGTCAATAAATAAAGTAATTTAGATATGATAGTTTATATTAAGATTTTGTATTGATAATCTTTGATTCAATGCAAATAAATGCTATCCAATTAAGATTATTAATGAAAGAAGATAAAATAAATAAATAATCCTCTCTCTCTCTATATATATATATAAAATAGTTAATTAAACTATAATATATAATATTTTTTATTATTAAGTTAATTGGAATAAATACCTTATTAAGTAATAATAATGTTAACTTAATTAAAGCCATGCAATAGGACACTATTAGTTTGTTGCCAAAAATATTTTTTTATTTTATTTCTTGTTGTTGTACTTTGTTTTAAAAATTTTGTGTGCATTAAAGCACAATATAATGACATTTCTATCAAAGAGATTTTAATTATTGAAGTTTAAAAAAATATTTTATTAACAAAAAAAATAGTCTTATAAAATATTTAGTTCTTAATAAAAGAGGCTTATATTGCATCTATCAAAGTCAAATACAGATGACTATTAACATTAGAAGATGTTGCTAAAAAAAAAATACTTAGAAATAATAATAACAAATTAAATATCATGTATGGTTTCATATCTACTTTAAATCATGTAGTTCTTGAATTTTTGTCATATGTGTTAAAATCTAAAAACAAATGATAAATCTATAGAACATATTTCATAAAATATCAACTAAAATAAATTAATAACAAGACTAATGGAGATTTATCTGTTTAATATAATGACTTTAACAATTTTAATAAAGAATTGTATATACATTACTTTAATTTTTTAATTGTGTGTAATTAAAATACAATTATATTTCTATTTGTAATATTTTAAAATTGTATGTAAAAAATACTAAACCAATAAAATAACAAACTATTACAGAAATGATAAAAATCAGTCAATAATTAAAATTATAAAGATAACTATCTGTTTTATTTGTTGGAAATTGTTAGAAAGTAAAATGGACTCTTGTAGATGTATGTTGTTTAATTAGGATGAGATATAATAAATATAAAAGAACAATAGTTATTGTTATTAATTTCAAGACTATTGGAACAAACAAAACACACAAAAGTCTTTACAAACTCTAATTGCCAAATATGCTGAAAGTAATATTAGAATTAATTAAAGAGACTATTGAATAATACAATTTTTTACAAGACATTGATCTTTTAAATACAATGTGTTGTCTTTTGAGTTTACAAGAACATCCACATTTTTTAAACATAAAATAAATGATATTTCTTACAAATACTCAAACAACTTTGTGCTCTAGTTTTCAAATGACATCTTAATGCATTCTTACAACAATAAGTATATTCTCATTGACCATATTTGGCATTCAAAATAAAACATGCAATAAAAACTAACAAAAATAAGAACAAAAAGAAAAAAGAAAAAAGTTTGAATTCAAAGAAAATTTTACTAGAATACAATACTGTTGTCAATTTTAGACATCACACCAACTAAAGAGATTTGTAAGGCATCAAAAACAACAAGTCTACTGAATCAATGTAAAAAACATCCCAATATTAACACTGATGATGATTTGAACTCAAAAGACCAAGAGACTTGAACCATCGTTTTCGGCGGCCAATGCTGACGAGGATGATTTTAGGGCTTACAATCGGCAGCATTTGAGCTCGAATTCGAAGCACCGTTCCATCGACGAGACATTGCATGAAGGGCTGAAGGCGAATAACCTGCTCGGAAAATGCACCGAAATCTCGTAGCAAGTGAGTTTGTCCACAAGGGGGATTCGGTATGAATGGGTTTGGTCATCTAGGGCGGCGAGATCAGATTTCATGAGACAACAATTTGAGCACTGCGACACAATTGGGTGTGTGCCTACTACACTACACCCTAGTGCTTTACGAGCTAGACGATGATGCCCCTTCTCAATTCGGCACAATTGCTCCATCGCCAACAAGTGGATGACAGACGGTCCCCACCTGTGAATCCGACGCGGGGTCTAAACTTGTCGCCCAGGTGTGAATCGTGCATACAAAGCCGCAATTCCTGGAGAAGCGCAATCTCCACCAGACCGGCAACGCTATTGTTACCACACCGACACGTGCATTCATCGCACGCGCCAGAGAATCGTCAAGTTTTTTACTCTAATTCGATTTTTACTTGACATTGTGGTAAAATTCCTCCCATGGAGATCAATCCAGTCGCTTAAGGTGTTGTGCGGGAGGCGATTGCGGCATGGATGGGAAGGATTTCCCCGTTGGCACAACTTCCGAAGATTTCCGCGGGCGTTCGAAGTCAAATCGAGGTGAAGAATGAGAACATGTAAGGTAGCGTTCACGCAGGATGGAGAAGGATGGATGCGTCAAGCGTTTTTCGGAAGGATGGTGTGGACAGCCGGAAGGCTACTCGCATCCGTAGGATTGACTGGCCCGGCGCGTCACTGGATGAACCACCGCCACTTGAGGAGGAACCAGGTGGGAACGAGGCTTCTGCCTGTCTCTTTCCTCAGGTGTCTGCCTCTCAAGGATTTGGTAGGGAATTCATCGTCGCTGGCTTTTTTTTTCGGCATTCAGTGACTTTGCTTCAGAAGAGGCAGGAGCTACCACTATTGCAGGTGCATCGAAAGCTTTGTGAGTTGGAAGTATCCGCCGCTTGAGACGAGAAGAGATGCTGCTTTTCTGGTGAACTCTTGGGCGTCGCGGTCATTCTGAGAAGTAAGTCCAATGATCTTTCTGGGTTCGGGGAAGAGGTGGTGGGCGGATGGGACGTGGACCTCCTCGTGCATG
The DNA here is from genome assembly GCA_036785485.1 of Physcomitrellopsis africana. Taxonomy (NCBI): domain Eukaryota; kingdom Viridiplantae; phylum Streptophyta; class Bryopsida; order Funariales; family Funariaceae; genus Physcomitrellopsis; species Physcomitrellopsis africana. The sequence continues at coordinate 37,059 of JAWRVF010001666.1, read as the reverse complement.
ATGAATTTGGTGTGCTTCAAGTCTCTGAGTCCATCACTTGCATCAGCTTCATGACTTTCCAGTAGATTTTCACTCCAAAACTGTTCCCTCAGTTCTCGTGGAGCAAGTTCTTTGCACAGATGTTAGATGCGACAAGGATGCGAGTGTCGATTGGTTTAATTGGGACTGGATTGTAGTGAGTACCTGGAAATAAGTGGTGGAGGTTCTCTCAGAGACATGCGGGGAGCACGTAGTCTCCTGCATTATTTATAACGTGGTACCCCAGTTCCGAAATTTTTTGCTTGGTGAAAGTGCTTGTGGAGTGTATGATGCTGGCAGCGACCCTAGCGTTGTAGATTGGCACAAGCTTGTACTCTTCAATTAATGTTTCGACCTAGACTTGGATTGGGTTTCACGGACGTCACGTACAAATTTGTCGCGTTTTTCAGGGGTGGAGAGCAGACTCCTGACAAGTTCGGTCCTTGTGATTGACCAGCCCGTTCATGAAATTGTAGAACGGGAGACACTCACGTTCAGTCAAAGATCTTTCTCACAGAGACGAGGTTTCTATTACACGGGAGTTAGTATACAGTATTTGCCTTACTCAGTCGAGAACAAGGTTAGGAGTCTTGATTTGTTTTCACAACTGGCTAGCTGAGTGTATTCCGCACACACAGGACGCCATGCATTTAGAACTTATGGATTTTCAGAGATACACGTGACTGATCCCGGGATCCGTGAGCTTGCGGTTTTTGGTCGCACTATTCTGAATCTCTACACCGTTGAGGTTCGGTCGAAGCCGTACTTTCGTGACTTGCGCGAGTAACTAGCCACTCTTTCCATGCTCCGGCTATGATCACACATTCTACATTCCATAAGTAATCCATCGATTCTGTTGTCTCTCTTTACGGTAGACTTCTAGAGATCATTCCTTTTTGAGTGGACCCAAGACACCTTATTGCTGCAAACAGTAGTTGCACAGCACGATTCGATGTTGCACCTACAGATACCCCAACTGTGATCGCAGGTTTCCGTTTCTGTTTCCATTTTAAATCTGACGCAACCGATGCTGACAATCTTGTGGCCTAGCGCACATTGGGACCTTGACTTGAGCTTCCTGGTCGGTGACTGTATCAAGACAAATCGTTACAATCTGGGCGTGTGTCATGCGTGGTCCGCATTCACATTGTGTTTTAGGACTCTGGTCGGTGACTCGTGGATGTACAACCGCAGCTTTAGGAAGAGCAGATCTAGCGGTTTTCGCCTGTATTCTGGCAAATCCTTCGTCTGGTTGTTTCACTCGCCAATGAATAGAGTTTGTTTAGCTTAGGGTAGGGTGGAGATTCTAACTAATGTGAGCGCCAGAAAATATAGCCAAAAGCACCTTAGTCTCACCAGGAATTTAACTTTTATAGCTGGATTTCCTGTTCGACATTGCTCTGTTGATTTCTTTAGCGTTCTGACCACAGCTGTGCCCCTTGAATGCCACAGGAGCAGCGAAGCTTAAAGCTTTCCAAGCGGATCACTTCACCATCCTTTCTGTGCTAGATTATCCTTTCTTCTTAGAGGTATGTTCTACTTCGTTGAGTTTCACCAGAATGCATGGATCCATGGGTTGAGATAAGTCGCACATACTTGCCCTTCCGAAGTGAAAATTTCGATATTTGGATATTCTGGACAGCTATGCTCGCAGAGAATTTGTAGTGAAATATGATTTTCTGATTTATAGTTTGTTCGAAACTTGTTGTTGCTGTGTGAGGCTGTAACGTGTGAAGAATGACATGGATGTAGCGGTCGTTGCAGGATCACAGTTCAGCATTCGTAGAAGCTTAGCACTTGTGTATTTTTACACACACCTTGAAGTTGTACACATGTCTACCTTGATTTGAAATCTAAAGCTGCGGACGAGGCATGGTTGCTGTCCCACGTTAATATCTTCAGCAAGTGGAGTCGTTTCCGAGAAGATGAATCCGTATTCTGCAGCTTTCTGCAAATGTATTCTTATTCAACAACAATCCCCCCACCTCTGCCAAGACAACTTGGGATTTTTACCACCAGCATCTGTGAAGTCTGAAGCTCGAGATTGGGCACTGTTGATAGTGTAATCAGCATAGTCGACATCAGTCAACTTTAATGGCTGAACTGACGTGGAGGGCATGGCTTATCGGTTCTTATGGAGTCTTTTGTTACGTTCTGCTTCTCCAAGCATGGCTGGTGGGTGGTCTAAGGCAGAACGGTGCAGGTACAATCCTCCTTTCGTTTTCTCTAGTGTATAGTCTTTGACTGGTAATTTTCTTGTTTTGTGTCGTGATCCATGTTCCTAAATATAATCAGGAGTAGTGTGTAGCAATTCGAAACTGCACGTGTTGTTACTCTATGGTATCATGCAAAGGCATGTGTAATTAGCATTGATAGTTCCGAATAGTCATTTCTCTTGCCACTCAGAAGCATGTCGATAATTGCCTGCTTCGGCAACCTGAGATGTTATTTGTCTCTTTGTTCGTTATGAGATTCTAACTGGAGGAAGGGCTTGCCGGGGTTTTGGTTTAACAGACAAATTGCAATACCGTGGAAGGTTTAGTATGCAAGCGGGATCTATTCCGACACCATCAACGATACCATTTCCTCCACCTCCTCCTTCTGAACCACCAACCTCACTTTCAGAACAGCCTTCTCCTCCTGCTATTACTTCCCCTTCACCACCAGCTCCTCCTCCAGAAACAATCCCACCCCCTGTTTCTTCCCCCCCTAGTTCTGTGGAACCCCCTCCAAGTCCTCCGAGTGAATCTCTTCCTCCAGTTGTAGGACCCGAGCTTCCGGCACAAACTCCCACCGAATCCCCTCCTCCACCTCCTATCACTCTCCCTCCATCTCCAGCTCCCTCTGATGTCCCGCCTCCGTCTGTGCCCCCTCCCACACCAGATTCTCCACCCCCTCCTGCTGTAGATGCTGTCCCACCATCCATCCCAGACCCCCCTCCTCCTCTGCTTGAAGCTCCTCCGCCACCTCCAATTTCTCTACCTCCTCCATCTCCAACTCCCTCTGTTACTGCTACACCTGATGTGCCTCCTCCATCTACGCTTCCTCCCACATCAGAGTCTCCACCACCTCCTGCTGAAGGTGCAGCTCCACCATCAATCCCAGACTCCCCTCCTCCTCCGTCTACGCCTCCCCCTACGTCAGACTCTCCACCACCTCCTGATGTAGGTGCCGTTCCACCATCAATTCCAGACACCCCACCTCCTGCAAGTAACCCTTCCCCTTTGTCGATACCAAACGCTCCACCTCCCTCATTAGAGGCTCCTTCTCCCCCTTCTCTAGGTGCTCCGCCTCCAACTACTCTAAATTCTCCTCCTCCGCCCAATGTTCTGCCTCCGACTACCCCAGATTCTCCTCCTCCACCCAATGTGTCGCCTCCAACTACCCCAGATACTCCTCCTGCACCCAATGCACCGCCTCCTACACCAGATTCTCCACCACCATCGATTACCCCTCCACCCATTTTGACTCCTCCGAGCATTCCAGCAGATCCTCCGTCTTCGCAACCTCCCGCTCCTCTCCCTCCTGTGTCTATTCCACCCGAACAAAGCCCTCCGGTGTCTGGACCACCATCGGAAACGACCCCTACTGTGCCACCGCCTGCAACCCCACTTTCACCTCCCCCATCTGAACCTCCCACAAACTCACCCTCACCACCAGCACCAATTCCTCTCGCTCCAAACCCTAGTCCTACCACCTCACCCTCTCCACCAAGTACGGTGTTCCCTCCTCCTCCTTCTCTCCCCTCTCCACCCCCTTCGTCTCCTGATTCGCCTCCTCCTCCTCCTTCTCCTCCTAATTCTTCACCCCCTGATGCTTCACCACCCCCACCTCGTTCGCCTAGTCCTCCTGCTGCTGTCCCTCCACCATCAGAGGTTCCCCAACCAGCTGCTCCTCCCAGTACTCAATTATCTCCACCGGCAGCACGTCCACCAATAACTGTGTCGCCCCCTCTACCTTCCACACAACCCCCGCCTCCTAGGGATGACTTGTCACCACCAGCTGGAGCACCACCTCCGCCCTCAATTTTTGCGCCACCTCCATATGCACTTGCACCTGGCCCGGGAGTGCAGGGTAAGTTGTCTTTATCATCTATGGCGACTTTCTTTCAATTAGTTTAAGCTTCATTGTATAGTAGAATGTGTAGGCTTTTGAACTATAAGCTGACTAGCTTTGCTTTGTTTAGAGACTGACCAAGATTGGTGTTCGTTTGGTATTGAGCAGGATGTTGCGCTCCCAATATGATGCTTCAACCAGGATCTCTGGGAACTATCCAATGTCGATGCGTGTATCCTGTCACTGTGAAGCTGCAATTCATCAACGCCTCGAGCAGCACCCCGAATTTGCAAGAAATTTTTCAATACGAGTTAGCATCACAGCTTAATCTCCTTGACGTGCAAGTGTTTGTAAACTATTTCAAGTTCGGTGAGAATTCGAGCTTTTCTGTGAAGGCTGGAGAAGTGGATGGTCCATTGAACGTTGAATCTGATATTGGGCCAATATCAGGCATCAGCTTTTCAGTTGCTGAAATTTCGAGAATCAATCAGACGCTTTGGTCGGGGAAAGTGAAATTCAATGAGACTTATTTCGGGGATTACTCGGTGATCAGTGTAATCCCCGAGTTTATCCCCCCAACTATTCCAGTGGCTCCTGCTCCTGTGATAATCTCGCAGCCTTCTCACGAAATTGCGCCTACTCCCTCCAAAAGTTCGTCAACTGCATTGTATGCGGGCATTGGAAGTGGTGTAGGAGCAGTGCTCTTGTGTCTTGTTATAGCCTTCTGCATTTGGAACTCCCTCCATTCGAGAAAACGAAACGAAGTGAACGATACTGCCAGCAGCAGCAAAGGTATTGAACTCGACTTGTCTCTCTTGCCTGGTGTCCACAATTTGTTCACAATTGCTGCATTGTTTTTAATATCTGTGAGTACATGGTGCAACGTCTATGCGGTCTCCAGCCATTCTAAATTGAGTGATGAGCGTCCTGCGCTTTGGATTTAGAATTGGCACTTGATTTGTGTTATTCATGCACTGTCACATGTTTTTTTCTGTGACAGTGAGTGCATTGCAGTCGCATCAGCTCGCGGGTGCGCTCCCTTCGAGGTGGGTGCCCGTAGACAGCAAGTCCTTTCCCAGGCCAAAACAAACGCGTGAATTTACCTATGAAGAATTAAGTGAAGCAACAAATGGGTTCGCGCCGTCGGCCTTCATCGGTGAAGGCGGGTTTGGTAAAGTTTATAAAGGCATCTTGAGAGATGGCACGGAGGTGGCAATCAAGAAGCTCACTACAGGCGGGCACCAGGGTGACCGAGAGTTTTTAGTGGAGGTTGAGATGTTGAGCCGGTTGCATCATCGGAACTTGGTCAAGCTTTTAGGGTATTTCTGTTGTCGGGAGCCGCTAGTGCAGCTTTTATGTTACGAGCTCATCCCCAACGGAAGCGTGGACTCGTGGCTGCACGGCTCTCTAGGTGCAACGTTCGGACCCCTGGACTGGCCCACACGCATGAAGATAGCAATCGGGTCAGCGCGTGGGTTGCAATACTTGCATGAGGACTCTCAGCCCTGTGTCATCCATCGGGACTTCAAGGCGTCCAACATTCTGCTGCAGAACAATTTCCACGCCAAGGTGGCGGACTTTGGACTTGCAAGGTTAGCTCCTGAAGGACAAGGGAACTACGTTTCAACGCGTGTAATGGGCACCTTCGGGTAAGATATTTCTTCCAGCACCCAGAGTGCTTCCTTGAATTTCAGGATTTAGGGATAAGGATTTGAGAACCCAATTTCGCAGTACGCATTTCTTCGAGGTGTCTAGAAATATTTATGAGGTTTGATGAAGATGTTTATTTTGCGATTGGTGAATACTAAACCTTCGGTTGTGGCAGCTATGTGGCACCTGAGTACGCTATGACGGGCCACTTGTTGGTGAAGAGCGATGTGTACAGCTACGGAGTCGTGCTTCTTGAGCTTCTTTCTGGACGTAGACCAATCGACCACGCACAAGAAGCTTTCGAGAACATTACAGCTTGGGTGAGTACTTCACTAAGATATCCATCCCATTTTCTGAATTGCTGATGTACATGGTGTAGTTCCGAAATGTGGGAAGTGCTGCTTGCATTTGTGGCCTACGATTCTGTTTGGAGAGGTCGTGGAATAACATATAATACCTGGTGATTCTCGGCAGGCGCGACCACTGCTCACTGATGGTAACCGCATCCACGATCTAGCGGACCCGCTTCTCGATGGCAAGTACCCGCCCGAAGACTTTGAGCAGGTGGCCGCGTTGGCAAAGTCGTGCATCGAGCCGGAGTGGCGGGCGCGACCCACCATGGGCGAGGTCGTTGCCAGCTTGAACCAAATCTGCTGGGCGGTGGAGTACAACACGAGCAGTGACGTGGAGAGAGCAAGTAGCGAGCACGAGACTGGTAATCTACGAAGCGTTGGCTTACCACGCATCTCAATCTCAACCTCGACAAGCTCAAACAGCTCCTCTGCCTTCTCAATGCCATGGCCTGGAGATAGCCGACCCCCCTTTTCTTCGTACGCCGCCGACATCGGCCTTTCGGCGTCCACTCCAAACTCCAGCAACCAATTCACGAGCGTCAGTGGACTTGTCGACGACTCTTTCTCGAAGACCAACATTGTTTCAGAGGATTTGCAAGAGGGCAGGTAATTTTACTTCAGGCAGTCTCCACATCGCTAGACGACCTCGGAGTTAACCCCATGGTCAACTTTCTGTTGCAAGTTTTGTGGCTGGCCTGGGCTGTAAAGTAGCTGCCTTTTACAAAACCCATGTAGACATGATCGACGAATCGATCTTGAAGCGGGAGTGGGGCCAATTTCGCTCAGGGTTCAGCACACTGAGCTGCTGCTCAGTGCACTCGGAAGCTGTGCAATTTGATGCCTGCTCGGTGGCTGAACGTTTATATCACTGCGGATGAAGCTTTGTCACGGCACTCGGAACCAGTAAACGATTGTGTTTTCAAAGTGGATGCGCCATCTGGAATTTTCCCCTCTTTATTCCTTTTTCTGTTTTTCTGTTTGTTTTTTTTTAGTTTTTTATAGTTTATTTCTGTTTTTTGTTTTTTGTTTTCTTTTTCTGGCTCCAAAAGAGGAGCAAGATTGTAGCCAATGTAGTTCGAGAAAGGTGCATTACCTTCTGCAAGATACTTTGTAACACCATTTTCTTGCCGGTCCACATTTGGGATTGCAATTTGAGCGTTGAAGCATCGCTTCAGCATTGTTTCATCACCGATATTTTTGCATCAGTCTGCGTTGTTTGCTTGGAATTGGATGCTTGTTGGCTCACACCCGCAGGCCTAGATGCTATGTCTGAGTTGCTTACTTAAATCTGTGCTCACAGCCTGAGCTGCGAGATGTTTAGTTTGTCAATTGGGATTTGGTGTTCATTACAGGGGATTGATGCTGGGTCTGCTTGTCTTGGAGGTTTGGCTGCCTTTGCCTTAGTGATGCAGAGTGCACGAAACTATCGTTGCAACTCGCACCAAACTGCTGAAAAGATGTGGGACTTGAAAAGCATTATCAAAAGCATTAGGGTTAAGTTTGTTGTATCACAAGCTTTGTGCTTCTAGCTCATCATGTGTCAAGGCAAGTGATTGCATGAAAGTACTGAAAATGAAATCTAAATACAATGTAAGAAAGACATTCTTCTAAACAACAAGAAAATATGTCAGAAAAGATCTAAAAAACATGTAATATTTAGCATTTTATAAATTTGTTATTATTATAGTAACAAAATTACATACATAAATTTTGTGGCATTAGAATTTTGGATTTTTGAGATATGAAGAAAATAGTGCTTGGGTGTCTATAAACTAGGATTTTAAGCATCTGCTAGGGTTTTTGAGATATCAAATGATCAAAAGCAAATCTATGGTTGAATTTTCTCATGGTGAAGCTTAAGAATATAAGTTATATTTTGGAGAAATTTGACAAAAATTGAATAGTTGGATCAAGAGTTATTAGATTATAAAATTCAAGAAGAAATTAATCTTCTGCAAGATATTGAAGGATTTTGTTATAATTTGAAAATTTTTACAAACTAAAATGGTTTTTTAGAAACCAAGACTTCATAGAAGTGGAAAAATGGATATATGGAGCTATAATAAAATTTAGGAGATTATGGATTTTTTTGAAGTTAGTAAGAATCTAAATTACCAATAATAAGTTAATTATAATTTCATATAAAAAAGGGTGTTAAGGATTTTCTACATGCCAAAAAAAACTTTATGCATAAACCTACATAAATATAAGAGATTTTTAATAATATAATATTTTTTTATAATATTATTATATCTATTTGTCCTTCTTATTAAAGATAAATCACTTATTAGAATCTTGTTATTAAGTTACAAATAAATTTTCTATAGCTAGGTATCCAATGTATTCTCAGATTGAAAATCACGCCACTTGACAATGGATGCAATTACCATGTTATTGTATGATTTGTATTAGTGGAGGTGGCATATGACTATTAATCAATCCTTCTGAAAGACATTGAGTATCGAGACGTATACATAGTTATATATGATCGAGATGGAAGCCCAGATAAAAAGAAGGTAAAAAATGATTAATTTCATAATATCTTTAAGAAACTTCCTAGAAACGCTTCCTTGAGCCCAGTATTTTGACTTTAATAGTATAGTGAAACTTTGGATTAGAAACTTGATCAATAAGTTGGCCATATTGCATATTTGGTAGCTTGAAGACCAAGAAAGCTAAATAAATGGCGAACATATAGGAAACTTGTCACATGGATTCAAACCGCGTGTCTTCTAACAGACCGCGATGTCTTATGCAAATTGAATGCGATGTTGGAGATCTCACTATAGAGCGATAAGCCACTTAGCTCTTAAGTAGATAGTATAAATAGAGACAAGAGTGAAGCCTTCTTCACTCTTGTCAACTCCTTTCTTGTTTCTAGTTTGATTTCAAGAGTCTCTAGTGTCTTGTCTTTTGGCAATAGCCATTCCAGTTTCTTTTAATATATACACTACCTTGTTTCTATTTTGTTATATTTCTTTGAGAGTGTTTTTCACTTACTTATTTACTTCCGTTGAGTTCTTGTCCTTGACAGATTGACAAGAGTACACTTACAATATCAGAGCTTTGTCTTTTCTTGAGTAAGAGTGGATTACCCCTTTCTCTTGTTAAGACATAAGCGTGTTAGAAGTTGCGGATTACCCACTTCTAAACTGATATTGTTCTTAGCATTTTCTTTGTTATCAAGTCTTTCTTTTTCTTTTGTCTTGAGCAATATCACATAGTTCTTTTCTTCTTAGTGTTATTATGGCAGAGCTTATCAAAATGAAGGCTGCAATGGCACAAATGCAAGAACAATTAAAGGAGTTAATGCTTGCAATGCATCAACTCAATCTACCACCACAAGGAAGAACAAGAATAGCAGAAAGTGGAGATGTAGAGATGATTGGAGCTGTTTCAACACCTGTATCAAATCACATTCCTTCTCCAATTGTAGAACACCCTGTAAGCGACAGGGAACCAAGAATTGCCTTACCCGAGAAATTTGATGGTACGAGATGAAAGTTTCGAGGATTCATCAATCAAGTACAATTGGCAATCAAACTTCAACCGCAAAGCTATCCAACTCCAGGATCACAAGTCAGGTTTATTGGAACTCTACTTTCTGGTTCTGCATTATCATGGTTTTCGTCCTTTCTTGAACAACGAAATCCCATACTGGACAATTTGGAAGCTTTTTTGGTGGAGTTTCGATCTATGTATGGTGAACACGATGCAGCTCGTGTTGCAACAAACAAGATCCGAATTTCACGACAAAGAAATCGCTCTGTAACAGTGTATGCTTCACAATTTCGACAACTTGCAATCGATATCAAGTGGGATGATGTTGCACTCATCAGTCAATTTCTTTATAGATTGCAATATGAAGTAAAGAAATTGATGCTCAATTTACCTGATCCTCAAACATTGAGTCAAGCGATCGATTTTGTTGTAAAGTGTGACAATCGACTTTTTGAGTTTCAATCCGAGATTCGTACAAGGGAAACTCAACATTATTATTCAATGGCAACATCTTCACCAAATGTACATTCGGAAGTAGAAGACATGTAAATTGACGCAGTACATTTCAAACCTCTTACTGAACAAGAAAAGATTCGTCGTCGCCAGGGAGGATTATGCTTATATTGTGGAGAACCTAAGCACACTGCTCAACATTGCCCAAAGAAACGACGCAACTATAAAATGAGGGGTACGACGGTCAAAGGAGACAACATGTCGAAAAACAAATTTGTCCAGCTACAATAGGGACCGTGCAGTTGGAATCTTGTACAATTCCTAAAGAAGGTCCTATCCTCTCTTCAGAACCCTCTCCTTGTTTTATAATAGAACTATATTTAGGACCTAAAAACCACAAAGCTTGTGCTTTATTAGATTCAGGAGCCTCAGCATGTTTTTTAGATGAACAATTTGTTAGAAGTCGTAAAATACCTCTAGTACAAAAAACTAAACCTGTACATGTAGAAGTCATAGATAGTCGTCCATTGTCTTCTGGAGATGTCACTCATGAGACCCACCCTATAAAAGTAACAATAGACGGTCATAATAGTTACGTAACCTTTAACATAATTAAATCTCCATCTAATCCAGTTATTTTAGGTCTATCATGGTTAGAAAAATATAATCTTAAGATAGATTGGAATTCTCGTAGACTTCATCTTTCTCAAAATGTTATCAACACTTCTGTCGACCAAGTAAAAAGCTATAAGTCTAGTATAGTAAAACCCGTACTTATAGGTGCAAAAGCTTTTATGCATGAAGCAAAAGGAGGATCAACTTTTGCTATTTATGCCACACCCGTCTCTGATAGTAAAAGCACTTCAAGTGGCTTTCCAAGCCAATACCAAGATTATCAAGATGTTTTTGAGAAGAAAAATGCCGATATCCTTCCGGAGCATCGTTCATATGATTGTTCAATTGATCTCAAGGAGGGATCTCAACCTCCATTTGGACCAATCTACAGTCTATCACAAAATGAGTTGGCAGAACTCAAAGAGTATATTGAAGAAAATCTGGCCAAGAACTTCATACGCCATTCCAAATCCCCAACAGGAGCTCCAATTCTATTTGTGAAGAAAAAAATGGATCGTTACGAATGTGTGTGGATTATCGAGGGCTTAACAAGATCACTATCAAGAACAAGTATCCACTACCTTTAATCTCCGGACTTCTTGATCAACTGAATCAAGCTAAGATCTATACAAAAATAGATCTACGAGGAGCATACAACCTGGTTCGCATCAAAGAAGGAGATGAATGGAAGACTGCATTTCGAACAAGGTATGGACACTTCGAATATAATGTTATGCCTTTTGGACTCACGAATGCAGCAGCCGCTTTTCAACATCTCATGAACGATGTTTTTCGTGAATTCTTAGATGATTTTGTTGTCTGCTATCTAGACGACATTTTAATCTACTCTAAGAATGTAGAAGAGCATGAAACACATGTTCGTCGTGTGTTACAAAAACTTAGAGAAACAGGGTTGTACGCCAAGATGGAAAAGTGTGTATTTCACACTACTCAAGTTGACTTCTTAGGTTACATCATATCGAATAATGGCCTCATGATGGATCCTAAGAAAGTCCAAACAATCATAGACTGGAAGATTCCAAGAACAGTAAGAGATGTGCAATGCTTTCTGGGATTTGCCAATTATTATCGAATCTTCATCAAGAACTTCTCTCAAGTTGCAGCCCCACTTATACGTTTGACTTGTAAGGACAAGCTCGAGTGGAATAAAAAAGCAGAAGCATCATTTGAAGCTTTGAAGATAGCTTTTACTTCTGCACCAATCTTGTATCGCGTTGATTTTTCCAAGGCATTCTTTATGGAAACAGATGCATCAGACTTTGCTTTGGGCGCAGTATTGTCACAAATGGGAATAGATAACAAACTCCATCCAGTAGCTTTCCATTCCAGGAAATTTTCGACAGCAGAGATCAACTACGAAATCCACGATAAAGAACTTCTCGCAATTGTGGATTCTTTTCAAGAATGGCGTCATTATCTAGAAGGCGCTTCTAGTCCAGTCACCATATATACGGATCACAAGAACCTCGAGTATTTCATGTCAGCACGCGTGTTGAATCATCGTCAGGCTCGTTGGAGCATGTCTCTATCAAGATTTGAGTTCATTATTACATATCGGCCAAGAAAACAACAAGGTCTGTCCGATGCACTTTCTAGACGTTCTTATCTTGCACCAAAAGAAGGAGATGCAGCTTTTGATCAACAAAGAACGACTCTCTTGAAGCCGGAGCAATTTCATCTTCGAGCAACGAAATCAACATTAACTGTTGATTCAACTTTTTTCAAGAAAGTCCAGTTAAGTATGTCCTCAGATCCTCTTATTCATGAAATTAAGAATAATTCTTCTAAGTCTCATGATATTTCAAAGTTTGAGTTCAAGAAAATTCTACTCTATTTTGAAGGGCGCTTATATGTTCCAGAAGGTGAAGCACGATTACGTGTTCTTCAAGCTCGTCATGACTTCCCAACAGCAGGACATTTTGGATACAATAAGACTCTAGAGTTGATATCTAGAGATTTTTAGTGGCCTCAAATGTGGAAGGGAGTCAAAGATTTTGTAAAAACTTGTGATGTTTGTTCAAGATCAAAAACTCCTCGCCATCGACCTTACGGACTTTTTCAGCCATTACCCATTCCAGAACAACCATGGTCTTCTGTGTCTATGGATTTTATCACGGATCTTCCAAATTCATGTTCTTATGACTCTATATTCGTGATAGTAGATCGTTTCACTAAGATGGCACATTTTATACCATGTAAAAAATCTATCACAGGCAAAGAAACAGCTAAGCTTTTCCTTGACAATATCTATCGCTATCATGGATTATCTAAGGATATTATATCGGATAGGGGAACTCAGTTTGTATCGAGATTTTGAAAAACGCTTTTTAAGATTCTAAAGGTGGATATAAAGCTATCTTCAGCTTTCCATCCTCAAACTGATGGACAAACGGAGCACGTAAATCAAGTCTTGGAACAGTATTTGAGATGTACTATCAACTACCAACAAGATGATTGGACAACTCTTTTACCATTGGCAGAGTTTGCTTATAATAATACGGTACATTCTTCTACACAACAAACACCTTTCTTTGCCAATTATGGTTACCATCCATGACTTGATGCTTTTGACTATTCGAAAGTTGACAATCCTACGGCGGAAGACTTGGTAAATCATTTGTCAGAACTACATACAACAATGAAGGCACAATTAAAGGAAGCTCAAGAACGACAAAAGATAAACGCTAATGCATATCGAAAGGAACAACCACAATTCAACGTAGGTGACAAGGTATAGCTACTTCGTCGCAATATCAAGACTACGCGACCTTGTGACAAGTTGGACTATCGTAAGCTTGGACCTTTTCGTATTTCTGAACAAATTAATCCAATTGCATATCGATTACA
>JAWRVF010001666.1:0-23445 GCA_036785485.1 Physcomitrellopsis africana | reverse complement strand
AAGCAGGTTAATTTCATAATATCTTTAGAGAAACTTCCTAGAAACTTCATAGATGCTGCTTTGACTTTATAAGTGTCCATAGTAGACTTTTGGATTAGAAACTTGGTCAATAAGTTAGCCACATGACACACATGTTGGTAGCTTGAAGACCAAGCTAAATACGTGGCGAACATATAGAAAACTTGCCCTGCAAGTTCGACTCGTGTCTTGCAACTTGGACACGTGTCTTGTAAATTGGATATGTGTTGGAGGTCCTATAGAACGTCGCCACTTAGCTCTTAGGTAGATAGTATAAATAGAGACAAGAGTGAAGCCTTCTTCACTCTTGTCAACTCCTTTCTTGTTTCTAGTTTGATTTCAAGGGTCTCTAGTGTCTTGTCTTTTGGCAATAGCCATTCCAGTTTCTTTTAATATATACACTACCCTGTTTCCATTTTGTTATATTTCTTTGAGAGTGTTTTTCACTTACTTATTTGCTTCCGTTGAGTTCTTGTCCTTGACATTGAGTTTATCAACAGTGTAGGTACTAATGAATTCTATATTATTGAATAGGTAGATGTACTTATCTTGTTTACTATTTTGGATAGAAGTATGAGTGGTAGAACTTGACTTTAGAACTTAATTAGGAATCAATTGAAAGAAACTATAATAGAAGCAATTAAAAATGGGATTCAATTGCATCTAATTTACCTCTTTAGTGATGATGTGGTTGAAGTCTTCAATTGATTGGAAGTCTAACTAATGGACTTCTTTTGCAATATATTCTATGTATGGTAGATTAAAAAATATTGTCCAAGTTTTCAACACTTGGTTTTTTTTTGCTAGTTGAGTTGCAAGGGCACAATACTAAGCTAGAGAGGCAATTGTGTGGCTATGCACTATTGTCTTGCTTAATATGGATTTCATATATGGCTACATAAGATTGGTATTTACTTTAAATCAACAATAAATTTTATTAGTGATATGCAATGATACAACTATTGCCATGTTATTTTATGACTTGGTAGTTAGATATTCTTTTTTAGCCTAAAATTGGTTGATTTTAGTGATATTGAAGTCCTAAAGGTTGATTTAGACTAAGTAAGATTATACTATTAATATCTATGAGGTATGAAAGAAAATATTTTGGAATTGGTTTGATAAAGCAAATTTTTTTATTGCTCTTCTTCTCCTATATTCTTTTCAAGTCTTATATGTGGAGTGAGTTGAAATGTAGGACATGAAGCCTTGTTTATAAGTTTTTCTTAGTTGATTTCATTTGTGATGCAAGACTACTCTTATGAAGATATAATAGAAGCTTAAGTATAGAGCTTATTATTATATGGCTATATACTATTGTTTTGCTTAATGTAAATTTTCAATGTAACTACACATGATTGGTATTTGCTTTAGATTTATAATAAATTTTATTAGCAACATATACTAATATAACAATAAGCACATGATAAAACAACACTCTATGAAGTTTGAAGAGTACAACAATGCTTGATAGTAGAAAGAAAAATCTCTTAATGCTTTCTTAATATCCTTCTTATAAATTATAATGGATGTTTATTTTAAATAACAAAGTGTTAATAACAGTGGAAAGCATTATTTAACAATCTTAAAATCAATTGTTGAAGTAATTATTTAAGACATGTTATTTAGTAATAAAGAAGTGACAAAGAAGACAATTGAATCTATTTTATAATTATTGTTGGAAGCTAATTCAAATAGGTTGTTTCATCAAGCATGGATTCTAATTAATTCTTGTTTTTTTCTCCTTTGTCTATTTGTTGGTAGTATTGGCTATATTATGCCTACCATATCTTATGTTGAAAATAACTTCTTATATTAAATGATATTTTTTAAAAAAGTTTTTTTTTTAATAATGATTATTATAAGTCAATATATTAACTTATAATTGGATAATATAAATTTTTTAAGATGCAATAGTATTCTTCAAGAAGTACAATAATGTACTTGTTTTGTAAAGTATGTCAAAGCTTTTATTTAAAAATAAAATGGTACTTCCAAAATTTTAAGGTTTCAAAAATAATTCATTTTTAAAATTATATATTACAAAAGTAATATGATACTAGAATAGAAACAAGAATAAATTTAAAATTAGAAGCAAAGAAATATTTGAAATACTTTAAAGGATTCAATGTCTTTTTTTTATTTAGATTTTTGCAATTAGATTCTATATGCTTCTGATATTGATTCCAAGAATTATGAAATATCTTAGAAGTTCAAAGAAACTTCTATAGAAACTTGTAAAAAAAGACAAAAGGTTTTGAAATACTACAAAAGATCATGAAAGGTTTTTTTAAACTTTTATATAAAGAAAGAAGAATTTGAAAGGTTGTGGATGCTCTTAAGGATCTACATTAATAGTAAAAATATTTAGAAGATTCTATTTGGTTTTAGAAATTATAAAAGATATCTTAGACTATATTTTATTATATGTGTGAATAAGAAAATAGTTATTATCTAATACTTATTATTTTAAGATACTTAATGATTTAATAAATCATAATTAAAAATAAATTATTAATTATTTAATTATAATTTATAAATTTTATAAATAAAAAATCTTATAAATAAATAAATATATATATATATATATATATATATATATATATGTTACAAAATCTATAATAGCTTCAAATTAATAAAGAGATTAAATAGATTTTTATACAAAACAAAAAAAATTATAAAATATTAAAAATAACCACCAAATCAATTACCTATCAATTAACCAATTAATCTAATCTTAAAAATTAATTATTTACAGCTTTGATATAACTAATTAAATATTAGATTAAATTATTTAAATAACCAATTAAATAATTTAAATCATTTCAATTATCAATCTTCTTTATAAGATAATTGTAAGAATATAACTTTATTATCTTTTCAATATTTATATTTATAAGTTGTACTCAATCTCCTCAAACAAACTACTCACTATTAAAAAATAATGATTTCAAAGAAATTGAAGATTCTATGATTAGTCAAGTATTTCAAATAACATTAGTTATATGTAAAAATTGTCAAGTTTCAAAAATTTTCTACCATAGCAAAGTGTCTTCTCACAATTCATTGGATTCTTGTATGAACTTATAGAATCCATCAACTTCATTGACTATTATATCAATAAAAACTTTATTTCAAGTCTTTTAAGTAGTTGCAAATAACTTTGTAACTCCACTCTACTTTTGTTGTAGGAAAGCTTCAAAAACATTGTATTTATATCTCTCAATAAGAATAAGTTAAATTGTGAGTTTTATTCATTGAGCTGTATAAGAAGAATTTAAAACACATGGATCAAGAATTTGTGCTAAGTTTATAAGATCATACTATAAATTAGGTCAATATTTTTTTAACTTCACCTTAAATACTTTAGCAATTGTCTTAACAATAAGAGTGGTGAATCTAATTACTTCTTAATTCTCAATTGTATTGTTACAATGGCTATAAAGATAATCAAATATTAACAATTGTAAAGATAAAGTTGCATGACTATTGCTATTGAGAATATTTGTGCATTGAAATAATGTTTCTCAAAAATCTTTTACAAATTTTAAAATTCTCTAATTAAAAGCTACTTAGTTGTAAATGTTGGAACTTAAAATTGAACTTATCAATGTTGTATATGGCTTAGAATATATCTTTTGGTTCATATTACTTTTCAATCATTTGAAACATCAAATTCTAACAAGTTTTTACATCTATATTAGATACTTTGAAAAGAGTGGCATATTCAAGTTAGACTTAAATGGTCTTGAAGAGATTTTATGTAGAAATCAATCTACAAATTTATTTTAATAGAATCCAAACTTTGTTCCCTTTGATCTTAATCAAGGCCTTCATATTGATGATACATTAATTTGTGATATGGTAAATGCATTGACAATGCCAATCCTCTCCAATATCAAATTAATATTTTGTTTGAATATCTTTACATACAAGTTTTATTAATGGATCTATTTAGAATTCATTGTCAGTTGTGATTATTCTAATACGAGTGTATAGATTGAATTTTTTTAAAATTTCTAATATTAAATTTCTTATTGACCAAATATTATATGGTCAGAGAAATATTTGAAATCCAATATATTATATTTTAATTTCTAATTATTATTGATCCAATGAATTGTAATCACGAAGTATCCTCTCATTATTTGAGATAACCATCCATTTGCAATTAAGACAATAACTTCAAAAATATTGTTGAGAATTATTTTTAATTTAATTTTTGCTTTGGTATATTTATCTTCTAATAAGCATATAATCATTTATCAATTGGATAATTTATACAATTTGTTCCACTTTTTGATTAATCATTTAAAAGATGTACTTTCAGCCATATTAAAAGCTTGCTTGTGATTGACAATTCAATCAACAAGTGTCTCAAGTATCTCAGCTTTGGTATTATCATCTAGTTAATAATGTAGATTGAAACTACTAAGGTTGTGTGATTTGAATTATCTATAACTCTTTTATCTTTTGTAATATAATAGATAGTCTTTAGATGAGCAACTAATAAGTTATTGCTTATCATTGCAAGATATGACTTAAAATTCTTACAATTCTTATATTTCTTGATGTAATGATAACAAATATTTTTCTCATTCTCTTCAACATCATCTTCTTTCTGGAAATGATATCAAATCTATAACAATGTCTCATGCCTCTTAATAAGGCACCTACATGAGTTGATATGTCTACTTGACAAAAGTGCTATTGAGTCATATTCTACTTCATAATCTTTATTTGGTTTGTTATCAACATCAAACTTGTACAATATAACATCTTTGGACATAGATACAACTTAAAAAACTTGTAAATGAGCAGAACAACTTAAGGCATGAGAAACCTTGGGAGGTGCAACAAATAATATCACAAAGTGTCATCTAATGCATTTTAATAAGTCAACCTTCTAAAAATAAAAATAAAAATCCAATAAGAATAAGATGACCACATTTGTGATGGAATTATAGAATGTATTAAGCACTTCTTATAGTCAATATGATCAATAGTACTATTACCACCAATATCAACTAAGATTTTTATAAAGTTTGCTAGATTTGATTGCTAATATAGTTTAAACCAAACTATGAAGATAAAACTTGCACCAAGTCACAAAACCAAGTAGATGAAAGTTGTGCTTTGAATATTTTGGAAAAAACACCACTTTATTAATAAGTATCAAGCAAGTGAAACATACTAATTAAGAACTTACTACTTTAGAATCAAGACGAATATAAGGATGTATTTTAAATAAATTTAATTAGTTTATAATTGATTAAATGATTAAATTTGGCAATTAATTGATTATAGAATTATTATAATTGGTTAACTATTAATCTAATTGTGAACATATTTATGAAATACAACAACCAAATCAAAGAATTTTTTTTTTAATTATAATTGTATAATTAAGGCATTATTTTTTAATTTTTAAATAATTAATCTAACTATTTTTTAAGTATAAATAAATAAATTTATTTTATAAATATTATTTTAATTTATTGATGATGGTTTCATAAAAGTAAGAAACTAAATAAAGAAATTAAGAATTTTTATGATTGAAATAAAATAGTATATATTTAATTTTAATAATTTTATAATTATTTTTATTTATAAATAGTTTGATTAAAAATTTATAAAATAATCAATTTATAAGCACTAAAAAAACTAGTAATGGTGTAAATGGCTTCTATTATATTATTTTAAAATATTTAGATTTTGATAAATTTATTAAATCCATATTTCTATATACGTATGTATGCACATTTACATAATATGGTTTTAGAGTATCAAAATCTAAATAATAACAAAACTTCAACATTTACATCTTATAATTATATATTAAGTACATGGAGGTATTTAAAATAATCTAGAGAAATAAACTTAAGATTTTACTTAGCACTAAATTTTTTATCTTTAAAATTACTAGAGTAGTAAGTGTAATTTTTGAAAATATATAGATTTTTTCTAATACTAAATATTATTATTATTATTTTCCAATTAATATTTAAACTTAAAATGTTATAATAAAAGTTTATAACAAACAAATGACTCCTTGGATTTATGATTTATAATAAAGTAAATTAGTTTCGCTCTTGTTGAACTACTGTTGCTTATATGAATGATATAAATTAATTTTGAGGAAGAAAAATATTTATGTGGACAAGTACGAAGATGACATAACGTTATTTATTTATTTATTTATTTATGTAAAGAACAATCTGCTGTAATCACAAAGTCTCCTTTGTGTTATGACTGAAGCGGCACGACGAATGAATCTCACGATTAATTATTACCAACGATTTTCGTTCATCCATAAGGTGTTCTGTACCTATCGCCGTGGCCGCTGGAATCAGTGGCTTCTTCACCCTGTGGAACGAAGGGCGGAGGACCAGGGAGTCCACCAGGGAACGGCCTTGTCATACCCGAGGAACCACCGGGTCATGGCTGAGAGCGCCCCTCGGCCAGCAGTTCCTGTTGTGGCGAGCACCGTCTTGCGGGGCAGGATTGTTTCCTCGCTGTGAAGGATCGTTGCCGGTGTTCGAAATCGTATTGTTGAGACTCTGACGATGTTGCAGTGTCCGGGAGCATTTGGATCTGTCAAATATAGAAATAGAGGTCGGGAATCATTCCGTGAGCGCCTTTTCGGTGCAGTTCTGAAGAATCATTCATTTCCGTAGACCTAGCTTTTGGAGACATTGAGTCCTCGTTTGATCGTGTGTTGTTTGTGATGAGTTGTATCAGACCTGGTGGAGGTGCGGTTTACGTGGCTTAGATGCGGTTGGACGATGCGCGAGGAAGGATTTGGTCTTCGTTTTTGCTCTTTCGTAAGTGTCAAACTGCTGGATCTGAGCTTGAACTCGGATTGTAAAAAATTGTAGAGTGTGTGCAATTTTTGTCCTCGATAGTCAGGCTGAAGATCTGTAAATGAGGTTCGGGGAATGGAGGATGCGTGGTTGTGAATGAGTTGATGCATTCGAAGTGGAGGATTCTGAATCGCTGTGGCAAGCCAAAATGTGTATTTCTTCGGTAGGGGGGTCTTGTGTGATTTGAACAGGAGTTTAGTTTTGTTTTGCAGCTTTCGTCGTTGTCAATGTAACCCTGGGAAAGACTAGTAGTTTTAACATGTCTTATTTTGACAGCATAGCTCAAAAATAGCAACCTTATCGAATGGCTTCATGTGACGCAAGTTTATTGTTTGTGGCTGTAGCAAATCAGCCTAGCATGGACGCACTAAGGCTGCTTTTTACAATTTCATTTTTCCGTTCACTGTGAAGGCTGTAGTTTCTGGAGGCGGGCTTAATTTTTTTAAGCGAGAACAGAGTTTCAATTACGTGGAGATTAATTACGATGTTTGAAATGATGCAGCTGATAGCAATCGAGTGAGTTCGTGTGGTGCGGCCTTTAGGGTTTCTTTAAGTTTTCAGGGACGCTGAAAATGTCTGAGCAAAGCGAAAGCTGTTCGATGACCAGTGACATGGTTTCTGGCGTCTCAAGTGGGCTTAGGAATGGTAATAGCAGCAGTGGGCCGCTGTTAAGCTTCCATTTTATGATCTGATCTGCGCGATTTGTTCGATATTGTTTTCACGATATGGACGACGAAGTCATGGAGCAGATCAGGACACGCCTTGCTGCAGCCACTAGCGCTGCAACCGCGTTGGCAAAGTCCTTAGAAGCGCTTGACGAGAACACTCTGCAGACATTAGAAAACTGGCTAGCAAGACAGGAAGGAGATTCGAGATGCGGACATTGTCGTGCCCAGATGCCAAGAGGAAAAGAAGCCTCGATGTGTATATCCTGCGGGAGCAAGCGTCCACCACCGCCAAACAATCTGGAGTACGATTTCAAAGTTTCATTTGCATTCTTGCAGTTCCTGGAAACAATTCATCCCCCTCTAAAGGTTGGTGCACATCCGTATTTTTAAGTGTATCAGATATGTTCTTGATGATTGTTGAAATTTCATAAGATGTAGGGGATTCTACAAAGAATCCAACCACGACTCTTAGCTTAGTTTCTTGCAAGTGCCATGTCGTTTCTTCAGTTGGCTTTTTCTGAAACACCTGGGCTTTTACTCTTAAATAATAGAATTTGTGAACTTTAATAGTAACTTGAACAGCACTAGTCCTACTAGATCACGAGCTCTTTAACTTATTCGAATTGGAGTGTCCTGCATTGAAACCCTTCACGTGTTCATTTGTATTAACATAGCTCTACTACGTCTCTGAATTGTATGTCTTTTTGCATCTTGAGCAGAGTGGCAGTCGCAGAAATTGGAATCCGACTGTATCAACGGCTTCAAAGAGTCCAGAGCCATCAACAACCATTGATGATCTGCCTGTGGAACGTGAAGTAGCAGCAATAGAAGAATCCATACCGCATTTGAAGGATCTTACGATAGATGAAACACCTTCTAGTAACTCACAGAAAAGCTTATCTGACGATAATAATGGGATGTTGGCTGCTGAAGATGATGTCGAGAATGATGATTACGGGGACTTCCAGGAAAGCCCGGAGGAGAAATCAGTTGACCCTGACCTTGGAAAAACTGAAGATGTGGGTAAAATAAATGGCCTCTCGCATTTGGACGAGAACCCGGCTGATTTGGGATCTGCTGAAGTAAGAAATGTTATCCTTCATGCGTAATTTTCATTTACTGTTAGTGTAACTGAGCTTTACTGGCCAGTTAAAATTATTACGTAGAGGAAGAGATTCAGCGACCTGATTATGGCAATATCGAACAAATTTGGAGAAAAATAAGGCTGCCAATCATCTCGTAAAGTTCCGACCTAAATAGTATTCCCAGGAGGGATTTCGAGACGCCTCAAGCAGGCTGATTAGTTGTGAGAAAATGTGGCGCGACATTCTTTTCTTGTAATCATTTTGTCAGATGATCATTTTTATCAGGTGCCCTGGACTACTACTTACTGGCGCTGCTCATGTTTCTAGGCTGTTTGTCTTGTTTTTCGAGTTAAGTGATGTGTGTTTATGAACTATCTATCTTGGATGCGGCAGGACAAGAAGGAATTTGAGGAGGCATGTGCAATTCCAGCAAATTCTGAAGCTGTTAACGATTGGGATACAGAGTGGAATTATTCTCCTTCATATCACACGTCAGCCACGATCCCGCAGGAAAACAATACTCTTCCCAACAACAATTTTGAGGACCTGAAAGAAGTGATATCAGCAGCTTCCCCTCAAGTCCCTGAGTACGACCTAAGTTTCTTTGAATCATTCGGAGTATGTATCCCTCCTTTTTAAAATCATGGATTTGAGAGCTTTATGGGAAAGGAAAATTAAAAAGTCAGTACTATAACCGCTAGGAGCTGAGTGGTTGAGTCTTCTTCATTTCTCGTTAATAATACCGTACATTTGTGGAAGCCTTTTTTACCTGCGATGGATGTGAAAGCTACTATAGAAGCGGCATTAGTTTTGTAAACTATTGGAGTTGCATCTCTGGAGCTTCTTTTTGGTATGAGTTAGATAGAGGTCGACATGAATCTGGGAACATCCGTTTTCATGCTCATTACTTTCAAGTTTCTGTTATCTTATATCCAACTCCCTTCTCAACCTTTAGAATCGTACATTGCGTCAGGTACTTCAGACATGAAGTATTACTGTGCCTGTCCTCTTACTTGGGTAAACTGATCCAGGGCAATGAATCGAAGGAGCAGAGTAGCACACCAAACAATGATGTAGATTCTTCATTTTGGGATTTTCAAGCCCCATCTCCTGCGAATCAAAGGCTAGCGAGTGTAAAAGCAATGGAAAGATTTGCAAGTGATATTTCGGCCTTCACCACAATCACGGATTCTGATAGCGACTCTGGAGACAGCACTGTGGAAGCTTTGCCTGTAATTCTGAAAACCATTATCGACATTCTTAATGTTCTTGCTTCAGCTAATTGATCATCAACTCTCAACAGTGTTTTATATGTGTTGGTTTTTGTGAGCTTCATTGAAATCTTGCACAAGTAGATTGATGAATTTTTGCTTTTTGCGGGCTTCAATGCAGCCCACACGAACATATATGATTAAATTTAGTATGTGGAAATTCTGCAAATGTTACACATGATAGTGAACCCTCATAAAAATCTTGGGACATGTACTTACCAGACACTACCCAAGCTATCCACCTGCCTTTGTTTTACTTTCATTTGTATTATTTTTCCTCATACTCTTGACCTGGTACATTCTGTCTGCCTGTGGTAATTTTTTTTAATCTGGTTGCAGCCACCAGAACCACCACTGGATACCTTGATGGAAACTGGTTCTGGCAGCGGAGAGAACGATTTGCTGGGGTCCTTGATCTCTCATGAACAGGTTAGTAGCGTACACATAATTATTCTACACAAAGTCATTCTACAAACCTTCGCAACTTAATGATGTAAAGTAGTAAAAAATAGCCAACTATTTCAATGAGAATAAAGGTGCTTAATATTGTAAGTCATGGCATAATTTGTAATTGTCAGCATTGGTGCTCTGCATCTTTATATTTGTGACAGGATGATTTTCAGAAGGTTGGAGGCTCGTCACATCCTCTTGCACCTTCACCAGCCTCTCAAGACCCATTCTCGTGGCCGCTTGTTACTTTGGATACCCTGTCAAGCCACATAGAAGGGGTATGTTATGAGATATATAATGTACTTCAAACTATTGAAAAATTGTGCTCCAGCTCTACCTTGTCTGCTCATTTTCTTCTTTCTTTTCTCTTTTCTCTTTTTTTTTTCTTTTCCTTTGAAACACCTAAAATTCCACTCGAAATGCAACTTGACGATAATTCCTTCCTCTCTAAGATTGTGCTTAAACGTCTCAGATTGTTTGCCTTAAAGCAACTTCTTTTAACAGTGTAGAGCATGTGTGAACAAAATACCCAGTTATTAAGCTAGTGACTATCAAGGTTTTGTATTTAGTGAACATCCAAACAAGATAGCCAGTAATGATTGCAACTATGCCTATGGACTTTCTGTCCAGGATGATACTCCTAATGCAGAAAAATCTTCTGCTGGAATGATGGAAGCGGAGGGACAAGTTGGTCGTGATCCTTTCCCATGGTCCTTGGAAGAAATTGACACCGGAACAAGTAACACAGTTCATGGGGTATGTCTTATGCGGTTTCTTTGCTTTATTCCGTAAATGGGATGCAGTTGTATTGATGTTTTTGGTGAAATTGGGCAGAATCTGTCTTCCATCATCATCTCTCAAGGGGAATGGCATCTGTGTTCTCCAAGTCTTTCAGTCTTGATTACTCACCATGTTTTCTTCATAGATAAAACAGCAAGAGTCACTGGATTTGATGGATCCAGTTCGTCCCCAACTTGAGAAGAACAATGTGGATCCTTTTTCATGGCCTCTCGATTCATTTAATCAAACGGTGCCTGGTGTGAATGAGGTAATGTATGACAGACATCACAATATCGTTCATTAAAACAGTTCATTAAGGTTTTCCACTGAAATAACTCACAGGCTTTACTCTGTCGGATCCAATGGATTATGCTTCTCATGGATGTTAATCAAAGTGTTCTAAAAGTATTGTGTAATCAATCTTATGAAATTATTGAGCGATTTTTCTGTACCATTTTTATAGATATTTTTGGGTGGTGTGTAGAGTAGGGATCCTTCGCAGGGACCTTCTGAAACCTCTTGTCTCTTGCGTAACTCGCTCTGTTGTGTGGTTCAAGGGAGGACTCGAATCACAATATCTCTTTTATGGAGCATGCTAATGTGGATGGTGGCTGGGTTGTTGACAGAGTAATGAAAATGGCCTTGAGACAGCACCTGAAGCTCAAGTTTATGGGACTACTGAAGAAGAGCCTGAAGATTGGGGTGATGAAGAATTTGTATGGTCCCAAGCCGAGCCTGCTAATCAAGCACAGTTTTCATCGAACGATGACTCTCCTGCACACCCATCAGGATCGTCACCCTTTGAAACTAGCTTCTCTTCCAAGACAACCACCAAGGATGTTTTTATAGACAAAGTTAAATTCCTCCTTGATCAGAGTTCACCAAAACCAAGTGTCACAGATTTATCGGCAGGACCTGCTGACAATTTTGCAGACTTTAGCAATGGACTAGACAGCTTGGTTAATTCGGAAGCACATAAAAAAGTTGTGGGAGAGGATCTCTCAAAATCCACGCATGCCAGGTCGTTATCGTTTGGAGATTCTGACCAAAGGCCCTCTGGATTGGATCACATCGAAGATTACTTTAGACGAACTGTTTCTTTTGGTAACTTGCAGGCAAAAGATGAGGCAGACGGTGATGAGTTGTTGAGAGCTTTGCAAACACCTTCGATTTCACAGCCTGTGCCACCTTCAACTGAGCCAGGACAGGACATTCTCAAATTTCTGAACCTGAAGCCGTCTTCATTCCAGATTAATGCTCCTCAGCGTAGTGGAAGTTTTACAAAACCTTCACACGTGCGGTCAGTTTCATTTGGCACGGTGGAGCTTGTACCTGACGAACAGGACGACGAGATGTTCCAGTTTTTTCATACTCGGTCTCATTCTGCGGGGTCATCAGCTGCTAAAGGTTCCGCAGTGGAACTTAGCGACACATCGAGCAGTGACAAAGGCGTTCTTGGCGGATTTCCTTCTGTACCCAATACCTCTGAAGCTGAGAACCCAATAGTCAGTGATGACCCCTTCAGTTTTATTAATTCAGCAATTGCTCCGCCAACTCAAGCTGAGACCGTTGAAGTTAAGGCAGCCACTAACGATGATGACGATGACGATTTTTTCGAGTGGAAATCTGCAGAAATTCCATCTATAACTCCCTTTGAGACTAATGTTCAAGCAGTATCACAGTCCGCTGTTTCTACACCAGCCTCAAGCCATCAGGACATTTTCCAGTGGACATCTTCTATGCCATCTTCTCCTAGTCCAAGCAAGCTTGGGGGCTCCGGCTCCATGTCAGGGCTGCTCTCTCTTGCTGGTGGGCTTCCACCTAGCCAGACTCGGACTTCTTCCAAGGAAGATGACCTTTTTGCTGCACTATCAAGGAATTCTTCAAATGCTGGAGGCATACAAGCCAGAAAATCAACAATGATAGCTGATGCCACGCCTGCATCTAAGCTGCATAATTCAACATCAGGTGATGATAGTGAGGACGAGTTTTCTGACTTCGTGTCAACTGATGCACTGCCTTCTTCTCTTTCAACATCAACCCATCAAAATTTAGCTCATGCAAGCCAACCTGCATTTGATGTGTAAGTATTGATTCTGCTTACCCTTATTCTAAAATATATCTCGTTCATTTTATATTTTTTTTGCAGCATGTGACTCATCTATGTATGCGGAATGTTGCTTTAAATGTTCACTGTTGCTTTGTCATAATTCTGTAATAGTTCACGGAGATCTCAATCGGTTTATGGATTTCATTGACTTTCTACAAATAATTACCGGGCGAATGGTTTCTGCTCTTCCTGAAATTGATGGCTCCTGAGATGGTGAGATTACTAGACTGACGGGCACATTTTGACCCTGGCAGGTCATTTTTTGAAGCACCACCAAATCCAAGTGAGAAGCGGAACTCGGATTTTTTAGGCGACCTAATGGGATTAAACTTTACCAATGCTTAGTCTACAATTCTTTGCACATTCCATGCGTTCCAGCTATCATGTTCTGTGTTAAATTTTCAACTGAATTGAAAAAATCTGCAAATATGCGCTTTCCAAAAGTGCTCTGTCCTTCATATTTGTGTGGCTTCTCGTTCAAAATCCTACCCGTTCATGGCCATTTGTTGTTCTCCTCCGCTCCATGCTTATCCTCGGTCCTTTGTCACTCTGCTCGTGCACGTTGCAGAGTACGCATTGGGCATATATAAGGTTTTTCGAAACCATGTTTTATTTTGCCCTTCAACATGGTTCGTAGGAAGTCCCACAACCTGATTCATGTTCGTGTATGGTTGTGCATTTCCTCTAAATGAATCTGGCTGTAAGAATCCCTACGAATATGTGCATCTTCGTCTTCTATTATATCTGTAGGATCATTGGTAAAGGTGATGTACCGTGATCTCCGAATCCATCGGATCAGTTATGTCCACAATTAAGATGGAAGAGGTGGCTGCCTCCTTCTCATCCACCGCTGTACTTGCCATGCGTTCTTTCTGCCAATGTTTGTGTGTGTGAGGCTTAAATTCTGGGTATTTATCCTGTGCCTGATTACATGAGAAAGGTCTGTCAATCTGAAGGACAATTTCGTCGGAGCACACATAAACAGCCTCCAAATTTATGAAAAGCTTTGCTCTGACATAAATCTGAGATCATCTAACGTATCCATGTTCTGGATTCGGCATTTGGCCACACTCGTTAAATGAGAGACAAATTTGGTGTCGGTTGAAGTTCTTAAGAAACATCAATCTACCCAACCTCGACCAGCACAATTTACTTGCCCACGTTGTTGAATTGATCTCTCAGAACAATTGACGTTTTCAGTAACTTATATACAGAAATTTGGAAGATATACAAGATAATATTATTTTTAAAAAATGTGTGTAAGTAAATCAAGATTGTTATAACAAAAATAAAAACATGTTGCCAATAAATAGTTTTTCAAGATATTTGCAATAAATATATATTTTAAATCCAAATAATTTCTATAATTTTTGTGATATACAAAAGATATTTCTATATCTTCAATATACTGTGAATATGACCAGGAAAGAGATATTTTTTTGCTATAATGTAAGAATGCTACCTTTGTCAAGGATATTTGTAATACTTTTGAGATTTTATATATTTTATAATTATCTAAGATTTGAGAGTTCCAATAAAGTTCGTATGTTTCTTGGCATGGTTCAAAGCATTGATTTAGTACTAGTGTTTTTTTTTGTAAATTTTTGGTATTTTAGGACTATTTAGAAAATTCTAGGATTTAGTTCTTATAGTTCACCTAAGTGATTCTAATAAAAATGTGATGTTTATATGGTGTGCAAAGATGAAGAATGTAAATGGAGGCTCTACATAAAACTTTGTTCTTAAAAAATTTGTTGTCCAATACACATGCATTGGTACTTTGCAATTAGAAAATAAGCATGTTAATGTGAAGTAGATTGCTCAAAAGATAAAATATTTTTCAAAAGAAATCCCAACATAATGTATAGCAAAAATTATAAAAAGAAAATCAAATGTGATGAAAAAGTTGTAATTTTGTATTTAAAAATACAATGTGAAAGAAAATAATAATAATAATAATAATTTTAAAAAATAATAAAACTAATAAGCTACATAGAACTATCAATGATGGCTTTGCAAAACTACCAAAATATTGCATCTAATTAATAAGAGCCAATCCTTAAAATATAGCTTATATTGAAGCAATCAATAGGTATTTAAATCAAGCAACTTTAAAAAAATGATTATTTTTTAAATTCCAAATAGTTAGACATATACTCTAAGATATAGTTTAAATTTTATTTTGCACTAATAATTAGATAGACATAGACAAAGGTCATAACAACAATAGGTCATTTTTAATTTTTAAATTCTAATGGATAGTGGAAAGAAAATATACAAATATTTATTTAATCTTATTAATAACCTACCTTAAGACATATATTCTACATGCATTGACTTATGTATTTTTAAAATAATCATTTATATTAATATTTTTCATACCTCTTAACAAAAGGGAAAATAGGGCTATACTTTATTCTACAATATGTTTTATTTACTCCAATTCAAATTTTAATGTGAAGTGATACATAAGATTTAATATTTTAAACAAATAAAAATTTATTATAGCTCATTAAAGATTAAAAATTAATATAAAGAAGAATTAACATTAATTTGATTAAACTAATTTATAAATATTGTGATAAATACTTAGAGGAAAAAATAGATAGGTTCTTTGTATTCTACTAAGTAAATAATAATAATAACAATAATAATAAATTTTAAAAGTACCAACAATCTAAAAAAAATAAAAATAGAAAAACCACAAGTTTATATAATGTAAGTTTTAAATGGCTAATGCACAAATCATTAATGGCACAACAAGCTATTACTAGAAATTTTTAACTAAGTTATATAAAAATTTTGTAATATTTTTTTAAAAAATAGCTTATTTTTAGAAATTTTAGAAACTACACAATAACATGATCTTTGTGATCCAACTTAATATTAAAAATATGTATTTAAGATAGAATTATTTAATATGATAAAAATATGTTGGTGTAAAATTTCAAGAATAATTAACAAACATCTTCTAAAAAGTTAAAAAATAACATTTCAAAAAAAATTCTTAAACATGATTTTAACCAATTAAATTAAGGGTTTTTAGGGGAAAAAAATTAGAACCAAAAAATAAAATTTCTGTGTTCTATCTAAGGTCTACATTTCTTATTCAAAAATCTATAATACTAAAAATAAAGAAAAGAAAAATATAATTGTATAATGAGAATTTCCTATCTATAAAATTTTAGAAAAAAAAATCAATTCCCTTATATTTTAAATTTGAAACATATATATATATATATATATATATATATATATGTAATGTTTCTAATAACATCTCAAGTTTCACCTTCTTCAGTTCAAAAGTATTAATTATTTTATAAGTCCAAAGTAAAGTACCAAAACACTGGATATTATATGGAATAATGATAAAATATTTATGAAAATATTACCAAGTATATTTGAAAGCCAATTAATTGTGTTTAATAATTACTTAAATGATTTTATATATAACATACACACAAACATTTAGGTGATGACATGCATGTTTATACATACCTACATATATAATAGAACACGGTGTCCGTACGGCATCCGGTGATCCTGAATAAGTTTCGTGACTGTTATTTGTTTTGTGACTATTAATTCGTGACTGTTTATCAGTTAATTCATAGTTAAATCATGACCTTGGTAACACAATCCTTAACCCCACTGTTTTTTAACCCCCTTTTAAAAACAGTTTCGTGGTCTTCGGATGTTGGTCACACGATTTTGAATCTTCCTTGAAAGATACTACAAAAATGCATTACTGTTTTCATTTTGTCTTCCGTTTCAAAAACAATAAAATAAAATAAAATAAAATAATTTTAAAAAACCAAAAAAAACCACCCCTTCATGAAAACACCCACTGATCGTCGGAACAAACTGGCGAGAGAACGGCGTGCGGAACGTAATGGATTTCAACGAGAATTGGAAAATTGTCATTGTCGCACCCGAGAGGCCGAGAGGCGCAATGGTACAAATGAAATAGGACGCACGCAATCCCTCGAAGCGGAACGTCAGCGCACTACCGCACGTCGCACATCTCACACGGAGAAGCAGCGCCGACAAGAAAATGAGAGGGAAAGATTACGATTGAGGACGTCGCGAGAGTGACAATCTGGAAGCAAACAGGCGCGAGCCTTGGCAGCGGAGCGAGCGCGGGTTGCTGCACATCGCGCGTCCAGCACAGAGGCACGACGCCAAGAACAAATGCAAAAGAACCGGGAAGCACACGTTGCGGCCAGGCACACGTGTGCTGAGGTAGCAGAGTTTGCAGCACGGCACACAATGTGACACCAAGGCAGTGTCGTTCCTTTTGCTCGTCGTGATTTGAATGGGCGGGCAGGCAATCTTAGGCATTTTTTTGGTCGGATTACTGTCTCCTGCGGTGCTTACCGTGCCCTTCACTAAACAGAGGACCGCATCTCAAAGTCTTCGCAGATAACTCCGCTTTTTTTAGCGTGCTGTGCTAATGGCAAAGTTTCCTTATCACCGCTCAACCCTCCACCGGAACCATTGCGCGGTCTTCTTGAAGGTGTAGACCGCGATGCAAAGGAGTTCCATGAGATCATCCGAGCATACAACTGTGCATTGGTGTTTACGTCGGTTGGAGAAACAATCGATAAACAATATGCGGTAGGTGGTAATTACACCTTCTGCATTCATGGAGAACTCTACCACCAAATGGATAGTTTACTCCTTGCTGAGGGAAAAAATCTGAGGTTTGCTCAGCTTTACATCTGGGACGCGCAAGCTGAGCTAAATAACAGATTAGTGAGGTTCGGAAGCCTGCAGCCCGATTTTTTGGCAGCACTGTAAAATATGTTGCACATACATAATCCGTATGCGCAGCTATTTGTGGGTTCAGGTGAGCGCATGCAGGCCGTTGTAGGGGATTTGCGGATCTGGCTTGTGGCACTTCGCTAACAAGATGCCCAGCGATACAATGTGCCGATTACAGATGAAATCGGAGGGATATTAGTTGGAGATGGCAATGACGGCAACACATCTGAAAGGGACATTGTGCTGCAATCAACTGATCCACGGTTCACCCGTATCTCCGCCATGCATCCGTCGTACTCCCCGCTTCGCTATGCGCTTCTGTTTCCTTTCAATGAATATGGATGGGCGTCCAAGATGGCTTTGAATGGTAATGAATAGAACAGAACTTCTTTTGTTAATTCTGGCAATGCGACTGTTGCAGGGAGAAACGGTTCAATGCGTGTTACGCAAATGCAGTTCTATGCGTACATGCTACATATACGACCTGATGAAACTTGGATCATGAGAGCTGGCAGACTCCTCTAGCTATATATGGCCAATGCTTATGCATGAGTGGAGCAGAACCGTTTGAATTATATACGGTTGAACCAGAGAGAACTGCGATCAGAATTGTACCGGAGGCTCCAAGACGCCGTTGACGCTGGGGATTCAGAGGCGGCGCATGTTGGTCAGAAGTTAATTCTGCCCTCCTCATTTGGAGGCGGGCCAAGGAACATGGCCCAGTTGTATTAGGATGCAATGGCGGTGGTGCGCACTTTCGGGAAACCAGATTTGTTTGTCACGTTCACTGGCAACCCAAAAGGATTGAATTAACTCTGGAGCTCTTAGAGAGCCAGACTGCAAAAGACCGGCCTGACCTTGCTAGCCGTGTATTTCAACTGAATCTATATGCGCTTCTCAATGAGATAAAAGATAGACGGGATTTTGCTGGATTTTGCCACACAATCTCTACTTCGCTACAAAGTACAATGCCCACATTAACGTCGAAATGTCCTCATCCATCTAAGCTGTCAAGTACTTATTCAATTACGTTTTTAAGGACCATGACCGAACGACTACAATTCTAGAAAACGATGAAATCAAGAGATACATTGACGCGCGTTTTGTATTTGCGTCGGAATTAATGTGGTGCATGTTTATCTTCAAAATGCACGATGGTTCACCGTCCGTCACGCGGCTACAGGTGCACTTGCCAAACGAGTAATCTGTTTTTTTTTTTAACGTCAACGAGGACTTGAATGAATTTTTGGCATCGGGTAGAGTGCGGAAAACGACGTTGGCGGAATATTTTGAAGCTAATAAGTTAATTTCTGAAGTGAGAGATGTTTCGTACGCGGATTTTCCAAACCGTATCACTTGGGATGGCAAGAGCAAGGCATGGAAGCTGCTACAAAGAGGGTTTTCAGTTGGGCAGCTTTATTTTGTAAGCCCTCTTGTTGGGGAGAAGTACTTTCTGCAAACGCTACTCACCTTTGTCAAGGGAGCTACATCCTTTAAGGAACTTCGCACTGTAGATGGAATTTTTTTATGAAACTTACAAGGCTGCATGTGTAGCTCTGGGCCTTTACGACACGGATCATGAATGGGAGCACTGTTTGACAGAAGCTGCGTTGATGAGGACGGGAGCCCAGTTGCAATATCTCTTTGTTGTCATCTTAGCCCGAGGAGTTCCAGCTGATCCAAAGAGCCTTGGACCATGCACAAACAATCATTGAGTGATGATTGTGCGCACAAGTTGCGGCAACGTGGGGTTGAGCAACCCACGGAGGAGCACATTGACAGCCTTGCGTTGAGTTTGATTAGTGAAGAGTTGAAAAAAATTGACAAATCACTTGCAGATTATAGCTTGCCATCGCCTACAATTCTTTTTGAATGAGGATCAGAACGTAGCATATCATGCAGTGGTGGATGCATACAGGAATGGTGCTTCTAGAGTTTTTTTTATTTTTTTATTGATGGTCCTAGGGGAACTGGAAAAACTTTTATGGAAAATCTACTGCTTATGAGTTTACGGTCGCATTCGGATATTGCAATTGCAGTTGAGTCCTCGGGTATCGCCTCCCTGTTGCTCTCAAAATGTCGGACGGCGCACTCGCGCTGTAAAATTCCAATCGAGATTTTGCCTACATCTGTCTGCCATGTCAAAAAACAGATTGATTTGGCGGAGCTCTTGGAAAAAACAAAACTAATTGTATGGGATGAGGCGCCAATGATAAGCAAGTTAGAGTTTGCGGCAGTGGACAGAAGCCTCCGGGACTTAACCAGGCGGGATGAAACATTTGGCAGAATTATTGTCCTTCTATGTGGAGACTTTCGACAAGTTCTGCCAGTCATTCCCAACGGGACAAGACCGGAGATTGTATCAGCGTCAGTAAAGGAGTCTCACCTCTGGCGGCATGTGACTGTGTTGCCACTGCGACAAAATATGAGGGCTGAAATGGCATCTGCATTGCATGCCGAGCTCGGCGACCAGACCTTTGTGCATTGGCTTTTGGCCCTTGGCGGTGGTAGCCTGATTCTAGAGGGTGAAGACAATTATGTGCGATGTCCAACAAGCATGATTGTCCGGCAAAATGGCGTGTTCGATTTGATTGTTCAGGTGTATCCTAGAATCTGTACCACAAGAATTTATGCGTGAACTTGCCATTTTGGCGCCTCGCAATGATGAGGTCAGAGAACTCAATGCAGCCATTTTGCAGATTTCTTCGAAGGCAAGTCACACAAATCTCAGCGCTGATTCTGTTGCTGACCAAGTTGGCGTTGAGGCGATTGCAGCCGAATATTTAAATTCGCTTGAAATTTGTGGAATGCTTTCCCACTAGCTAATGCTAAAGGTTGGTACCCCAATAATGCTTCTCCAAAATCGGTCAGCGTATTGACTCATGTGGAAGGACTATCCTATGGATGAGTCACAAAGATAATAGCCTCGAGAATAGGTAAGAGCATATAGAATATGCTAAGAGATGTCTTGATGGTAGGTGAGTTGTAAAAGGATGTCTCAATGGTAGGTTGGATGAATGTAAGAAAGAATGAATGGAAGTTGTCTATTAGGACAGCAACCTATAAGTAAAAGAAGTTAGAAGTGAGAGTTATCTCATTCCACACTTCTCTTTGTGTGCAACCTTGCTGATGCTAAGTGTTGTGGCTTCTAACTTCTAGTTCTTTAATAGGTTATGGGCCCACTCACATTTGCAGAGCTTAAGTTTAATGAAGTCTTTTGTTGTCACATGGGATAGGTTCATTATGGTTTAATGTTAGAATTGTATGATTCAAATTTTACGTTATGGCAAAGAGAGGTTCCGATTTGTAAAGTTTAGAGATCTTCTAACATTGCTTTGTGGATTCTTATCTCCTCGGATAGCGTAGTTTAAGACTCCACGCGAAAGACCTTGAGAAAGGCTCTTTATGCGTTATTAGTTGTTTCCATTAACTCGTATCACTAAATAGTGAGTCAAAGAGCTGAAGAACGGATTGGAGAGGTTTATAAGAGTGCATATACTAATTAGTTTTAAAAAGATCACCCGAGAGTAAGCTACAGTGAGAAATTATTCTTTCGTTTCATAAAGAGATATTATTCTAAGTCATGAAATTTGTTTTTTGGTGATTTTTGATCACATAGAAACTTCTTTTCTCAATATTCTTTGATACACTACTTTTTAGAGATGGCTTCTAGTGAGGGTGAAGGTTTGAAAGTGATTAAGAAGTTTAGAGGTGATTTGTGAGCATGAAAGTGGTATGAGAGTGAAAAATCAGATTTGAGACATTTATATACTTTATTGGACTTGTGAGAAGTCTTAGAAGTGAAGTTGAGAGTGTTTTGAGAGTGAAAACACTAGTTTATTCATAGAGAGGTCATTTTGAATTTGTAAGGCAGCAACACTTTGTTGCTGATTTTGAGAGCTTTGGAACTACTTCTCTTGATCTTTTTTTTGACACAGTTCTTTCTTAGATATGGCTTCAAGTGAAGGTCAAGGCTTAAGAGCAATTGAGAAAATTAGAAGAACGAATTTCTACCATAGAAAGAAAGAAAAGGAGCATCAAAGTCAAGACTCAGTATTCTATTCATATCAAAGAAGGGGCAACTATTCAAATCAACGAGGTAATGTCAAAACTTGCTTCAATTGTGGCAAAGTAGGACATTTTGCTTGAAATTGTTACAAAGGCAAAAATATGCCCAGGAAGAATGCAAATAGACTATAAGATAACTTTGGAAGAGAAGATTTTACATTTATGGCAATGAATAGAACCTCTATGGATGCCATGGCAAGATGGATTGTGGATTCAGGTTGTTCTAAGCATATGACACCTTATAAGTGTTTATTTGACACTTATGAGGCTATTCCAACATTAAATGAGGTCTTGGGAGATAGTAGCACATTTGAAGCCATTGGAATTGGCTCTATTATGGTGGAGGTGGTTGTGAATGGACAAACCAATAGGATAAGAATCAAAAACGTTCTCCATGTGCCCAAAATGAAGCAAAATCTACTTTCGGTGAATAAACTTGTGATGGGAGGTTTTATGGTTCAATTCAATATGCATGGATGTTTTGTGAAAACATTGAGTGGAAACATAGTTGCTAAGGGCTCTAGAGAGCAACATTTATATTATCTCGATTGTAAGAAGGTTAATGGAGTGGAGGTGGCTGCATCAAATGAAGCCAAGTTGAATACATGGCATCGTCGCCTTGGCCATTTAAATATGAAGAACATGATAGAACTCAAGTCTATGGTAAGAGGTTTGGATCTTGGTAAAATAAGCCAAAATGCAAAACAACTTGAATGTGAAGGATGCATACAAGGTAAACAACAAGGAGCTTCATTTCCAAGTGGTATAGCAATACATGCTACAAAGTTATTGGAGATTGTCCATTCTCATGTATGTGGACCTATGAAGACCACAAGTATTGGAGGAGTAAGATATTTCCTCACTTTTGTTGATGATTTTTCAAGAAAGGCTTGGATCTACATTCTTAAAGCCAAAAGTGAGTACTTATGGAAGTTCAAGGAGTTTAAAGCACTTGTTGAAAAATAAAGTGAATGCAAGATCAAGGTGCTATATATGGATAATGGTGGTGAGTATATGTCTAAGCAATTTGATATTTATTTGAAGAATAAAGGAATTGCTAGACAAACAACTACTGCACAATTTGGTGTTGTTGAAAGGAAAAATAGAAGCATTGTAGACATGGCAAAGAACATACTTCATATTCAAAATCTTGGTTATGAATTTTGGACGGAAGCTGTGGTGAATGCAATATATACGAGGAATAGGTGTCCAACAAGTGCTCTTACATCAATGACACCTCAAGAAGCAT
Organism: Physcomitrellopsis africana; assembly: GCA_036785485.1. NCBI lineage: Eukaryota > Viridiplantae > Streptophyta > Bryopsida > Funariales > Funariaceae > Physcomitrellopsis > Physcomitrellopsis africana. The sequence continues at coordinate 119 of JAWRVF010001666.1, read as the reverse complement.
GGAGTGGGAGACAACCTTGTATTTCACATTTGAGAACCTTTGGATGCATTTCATATGCAAAGACACCAAATTGTATGAGGTCTAAGCTTGATGCAAAAGGAACAAAGTGTGTGTTCTTA
>JAWRVF010001665.1:20000-51845 GCA_036785485.1 Physcomitrellopsis africana | reverse complement strand
TTTATATTTTGTATTTACTATGGCCTTAAGATCCAACTTATAACTTTGGCATAAATCCTTGCTTTCCATTGCGTCTATTATTTCTTGATACAATGCTCTTAAGTGAATTTCAATTATAATATCTGTACCATTACTTTCCTCTTCTTTAATTTGTAAGTTGTATAAAACTTGCAATATATCATCTCTAATGCCTTTTTTCTCATATATTCTAGAAATATACTTACCATTTAAAAGAGCCTTTATATTTTTTAGAATTTTTTCCATCCTTTTAATGATCTTTTTATTTATAGGATCTAGATCTTTTACATTCATAAAACTCACAAATCCACACTTAGTTATTCCAACAAATCCACTTTCAATGCTATGTATGTTAGGGAGCTCAAAAGTATTCGGTCCTTCTGTACCCGTGGATTCCCATTCTCCACCAGTACAATTCAAAAATCCAAAAAGTATATAGAATTAGGTAGAGGCCCATTTCTAAGACAAACTCGATGCCTCTCATGCTCAGATTTCACTGTGAAGAATTGTACAGATTTTTTGCCATCACAGCTCCGAATCCGTGTATAATGAGATCCATCATCCAACACCTTGGTTTCCATTCTTGATGCAGTGATGTAAGGCTGTCCTAATATTACGGGATAAGCACCATCATTTTGAACAAAAAAATTTTGTTCTACTTCCACATCTCCAATCTTTGTCGCAATCACTGGACAAGCTCCAAATAATTACGTTCGGCCACAATTTGCAGCCCTCATAACCCATCCATGATTAGTATCAATTGGCCATTTATCTTTCTCATAAATATTTCAAGACATAATGTTTATCTTTGAGCCATGGTCCACAAGAGCCAAAACTAATTCATTTATTCTTCCAAGATTATAAGCTGCCACAGATACTATTCCATCCACTACTTTTTCTTTCTCTTCTTGAGTTTGCAAGGCGTGGACCTTTATGTCATAGCTTCTCACCCCCTCTTTGTTATTTTCCACCATCTTCTCACATTTCACAAAACTTTTATCTTTGGTTATATCACTCTTGTTGCTGACCATACAGGTTTGTGCAAACATTTGTAAGATCATATCTTCCTCTTCATTAGTCAAATAGTCATTTTATTCTTTAACCATTTGATCATTACTAGCCTTCTCTTCCATAGCTATTGGATCACTCATCAAAGCAAATACTTGTCTAATTTCAAATTCCTCATCTGTGGTCATATGCGTTGTCGTGTTGTGGTTCGGCTACTATGTGAAAAAATTGTACATGTATATTTAATGTACAATTTACTACTTAGCTAAATGAAAGTCATATCAGTGGATTTTATTAATTATAGAATGTGTCTGGGTTGCTAGTTTAGAAAGGATCTGTTAAAAGGATTATTATTAAGATTTATATGACCTTATTTTCTTTTTAGTAGTGACTTTTGAAGTTAATTTTATATTGATAGTAACTTATATATATCTTAAGTCACCTATGTTAGACATTGGTGATCCTTAAGATCTTATTTACTTCTTTTATTTGGTGCTTAAAGCACCAAGTATGTAAATCTTATAAGAAGAAGGATTAGAAAAGGGTTTTTAGTATAAAAAGGGTAGTTTGGCCATCCATGTGGATGAATAGAGGTAGATGATAAAAATCTCTATTTTAATTGGCCAAAAATCATGCCCAATGGGCTTCAAGGAGGCTGCCCAAGGATTTATTAGGAATTAGGGTTTGTTTTTCGAGAGGGGGTCGAACATCAGAGGCTTGGGTCATCGGATTTAGGTTTTTGAGTATGGTTTAGGTGCAAATCTTGCATGATTTGGACTTTTAATGAAGAAGTTATAGGTGCTCAAAGTTAGGGTGTCGATTTTGGACCTACTGTCACTCTTTTGGGTATATCTCGCGCATACAGAGAGCAATCAAAGATCGGCGACTGGGGTTGGAAAGCGCACTTTCTTGGCTACACTTTTCACGTGTTTTTGGGAGCCAAGACTTTATGGAGGTGTAAAAGGTGGATGTATAGAGCCATGATATGATTTTGATATATAGATGAGTCTTTAAAAGGTTTTTAAGGATTTTCTACATATCATAGAGAAAACTTATGTACAAACCTACTTAAAAATAAGAGGTTTTAATCATACAAAACCTTTTTCTTATATTATCGTGTGTATTTGTTCTTCTTATTAAGGACAAATAACTCATTAGAGTTTAGCCAATAAATATTAAGTAAAATTCTCTACAGCTAGGTATCCGGTGTATTCCTAGATAGAAGTTCACGCCACGCGACATATTGGTAAATCTGACGTAAAACATCTAGGGTGGAGAGTTTGAAGAAATATTTTGGCTTCTATTATGGTTGGGGAACAAAGAAGTGGTAGTGGGAATTGTAGTGGGGCATCACCAATGCAGCTTGATCCTGCTACAACTCAAATGTTTCAAGCATTTACTCTTTATATGCAGCAACAACAAGCAGTGGAGCGTAAGGAGGCTATGGCTACTAAAGCTTTACAATCTGTTGTTGGTATATTGGATCAGTTTGATGGAAAAAATATTTTCAAGTATTTGAAATATTATTCTCGAGAGATGGAGCTCAATAAAGTACCGGAGAAGGAAATGATTCTTAGTTTTGAGCTTGCAGTTGTACCAGAGCTTCGTGAGCATATAAGGGGGATTATTCAAACTCATAGAGCAAAATGGGAGGATTTTGCCCTTCAGCTAAAAGAAGAATATTCTTTGGAAGATGCTGAAAGGGTAACAAAAAAATCACTTATGGAATGGGTTAATAAATCTAACAAGGGGTTGGTAGCAACAGAGTTATTTCGGGAGTTTGAAAGGCAATTTCTTCAATTGTCTCGGGTGGAAAAACTTACACTTGAAAATGATAAGGTGGAGCTATTTCTCCAGTCAGCCGACAGTGAGTTACAGAGGGAGTTGGAATTATTATTGGAGGATAATACAGAAGACAATGGACTTACTACTGACTGGAAGAAGGTCTCGGAAGCAGTAGATATACTTGCTAAGAGAGAATACCGAAGAGGCAAGATAGTGGTAAGACAAGAAACTAGGCCTCCTCCAATTACAATATCTCGCAGGCAAGTATCAGAACCTGCTATACCAGTAAGTACTATTCCCATTCCTATGTCCACAGTTGTACCACAAAAAGATGCAATTGAGAAGTTAGTGAAAGGAATGAAAGACTTACAAATCAAATTGACAAAGCTAGAAGAAAAGGGAGGAATATCTGAGATCAAACCTACATCAAAGCAAGGATATATACAATGATGTATTTGGTGCGATAGTATGGAGCATCCTCGTAAGGAATGTGGAGATTTTGCTGATATTCTGCAACAAGGAGTAATTATATGGAAAGATGGAAAGATTGCATTGCGTGACACAGGTGAGTTCCTCAAAACCAACTTTGGAAAATGAAGGATGAAAAGGATTTTAGAGGATTATTTATCTCAACATACTATGGCATCAGAAAAAGCTACCACTTATGGTATCGAGGTTATAAGGGAGAAGGAAGATGTTTTTGATAAACATGTGGACACGGGGGATTTATGGAATCATGCTATCACCAGCATGAATAAGGGAAAGACATCAAGGCAAGAATTGCTTAATACAGCCACAACAATCAGGAATGCCACAGGATGGGATGATCCTGTAGATACCATGTCGGTGCATGCTTATCTAGCAAAATCCCACCATGAAGCTTTGATGGATATGAAGAGGGGAAGAAATATGTTAGAAGAAAATCTTGAGGGACCAAATAATAAGAAAAGACCTCAAAGAGATGAAAAAAGAACACAAAATAAAGGGGTATCTACACCGCAGGATAGTAGATCATCTGAGAATAGACCATCAAAATCATATTTTGAGGATATACCACTTTCAAAAGAGAAATGGGAAGAAAGGATGGAAATGGATAAAAACAAGGAGAAGGGCAAGCATGTTGCCTATAAACTACAATTAGATATTGAGGCAACAACAAATTTGAAAGAGGTATTAAAAGAAAGGGTGTTAAATGCTAAAATTGAATTTATACTCCGTGAAATTTTGGGCATTGCAAAGAGAGAATTCCATGATGTCATTATTGATACTATCAAAAGAAAAAGGCAATTGATAGGAGAGTCAGCAATGTCTAATGCGCTTGATACAACATTAACAAAAGAAGAGGAGCTGGAGTTGGCTAAATGTTGTATCAATCAAAAGGATCAATTTTCCTTGGATGAGGATAAGGTTGATGACAAAGGTCCTAGTCACTATTCTAAGAAGCATTGGGCTAGAGCCACCACAGAAACTTTGATGAAGGTGGGAGACTTGGCAGATCCAGTAGTTGCTCTTATTGACCATGGATCTGAAATCAATATTATGTCTAAAGACATTTATAAATGTGGGAGGTGGCCTATTGATACTGAACATGGTTGGGTGATCCGAACAGCAAATAACACACATGGAGATCTTTATGGTGCTTGTCCAGATATAAAGATGAAAATTGGAGATGTATCTACTGAACAAAATTTCTTTGTTCAGAACAATACTTCATATCCAATAATTCTTGGACAACCATATATTATTGCTGTGAGGATGGAAACCAAAGTATTAGATGATGGATCTGCATGTGCTCGCATTAGAAGCCAAGATGGTAAACGAGCAATGCAGTTTTTAACAATACCTGCTAATCATGAGCGCAACAGGGATTACCTACGGAGTGGCTCATTACTAAGAATCAATGAGGAGTTTAAAGATTTTTGAAGGGTGCCACTATAGAGCGAGGATGTAGTGGTACATCAAAGAAAGTACTCTTGCAAGAAAAGGAATATATATTTGTACATGAATTGTGAAACTTCATGAGAATGGATTTGATATGATATGGATAATGATATGATGCCGATCACAACTTTGGTTCTTCTTGGTGCATACCGGAGGATGTACAAATTTGGAGGGGGTGGATGTCGTGTTGTGGTTTGGCTACTATGTGAAAAAATTGTACATGTATATTTAATGTACAATTTACTACTTAGCTAAATGAAAGTCATATCAGTGGATTTTATTAATTATAGAATGTGTCTGGGTTGCTAGTTTAGAAAGGATCTGTTAAAAGGATTATTATTAAGATTTATATGACCTTATTTTCTTTTTAGTAGTGACTTTTGAAGTTAATTTTATATTGATAGTAACTTATATATATCTTAAGTCACCTATGTTAGACATTGGTGATCCTTAAGATCTTATTTACTTCTTTTATTTGGTGCTTAAAGCACGAAGTATGTAAATCTTATAAGAAGAAGGGTTAGGAAAGGGTTTTTAGTATAAAAAGGGTGGTTTGGCCATCCATGTGGATGAATAGAGGTGGATGATAAAAATCTCTATTTTAATTGGCCAAAAATCATGCCCAATGGGCTTCAAGGAGGCTGCCCAAGGATTTATTAGGAATTAGGGTTTGTTTTTCGAGAGGGGGTCGAACATCAGAGGCTTGGGTCATCGGATTTAGGTTTTTGAGTATGGTTTAGGTGCAAATCTTGCATGATTTGGACTTTTAATGAAGAAGTTATAGGTGCTCAAAGTTAGGGTGTCAATTTTGGACCCTCTTGTCACTCTTTTTGGGTATATCTAAAGCTCTGACAATCAAAGATGTTGGGGTTGGAAGCCTTTCTTGGCTACACTTTTCGTGTACAGCTTGAAGCCAAGACTTTATGGAGGTGTAAAAGGTGGATGTATAGAGCCATGATATGATTTTGATATATAGATGAGTCTTTAAAAGGTTTTTAAGGATTTTCTACATATCATAGAGAAAACTTATGTACAAACCTACTTAAAAATAAGAGGTTTTAATCATACAAAACCTTTTTCTTATATTATCGTGTGTATTTGTTCTTCTTATTAAGGACAAATAACTCATTAGAGTTTAGCCAATAAATATTAAGTAAAATTCTCTACAGCTAGGTATCCGGTGTATTCCTAGATAGAAGTTCACGCCACGCGACAGCGTGTCTAGAGCCTTCATCATGACTGTTTCAACTATCATTTGTCTCTTCCTCTTAATGACATCAATGATCAATTCATAAAAATCTTTTTTAGCAATGCCAAGAGTCTTTCTCAATGTAAATTCAATCTTGGCATTCAAGATTCTTTCTTCCAACACCCCTTTCATATCAATGGAAGATTCAATATAAGATTGAAGCTTATAGGCACGTCCCTTACTTTTTTCTTTAGAATCAGCTTTATTTTCTTTTTCCTTGGCATTGTCTGTTATCTCTTCCCATTTTTCCTTTAGAAGTAGCCCTTCTCCTGGATGATCAAAGACAGAGGAACTCTTAGGTCTTTGCCATATATGAGCAGCAGGACCTTCTACCTTTTCACCTTTTTTGAGCTCTTGGATTTTTCTCTTAGATACTAACTCCTCTGTATCATCATTCTCAGAGATTCGCCCCCTTTTCTCTTCAACAAAGATATCATAATCTTTAGTATTGTCTTGAACTTGATCTAAAAAGACTTTGATGCTAGCTGTTTCAACAGGGTCATCCCAACCAGTGACATTTCGAATGGCTTGAGCTCCTTTGCGTAAAATTTCAACAGATGGAGCTTCTAAAGTCTTAATTGTATGTTGTTCCACTCTTATATGGAATGTCTCAGCACCTTGTCCATGTAAACAATTAGACCTTCTTATCTTCTCTTCCATAAGCTTTTTCATCCTTCCCTTGCCAAAGTTGGTACTCAAACGCAAGTTAGTAGATGCATCATGAATCTTACCATCTTTGAAGACAATAATGCCTGCTTTAATAGCTTCATCACATGATTTGCAACTTCAAAGATTGTGACTATCTTCTCCATCACAATAAACGCATCTCCTCACAAATAATCTTGCACCTTCAGATGATTGAGGATCTCGGGATTTTTTCAATTCACTCATTTCCACCTTCAAATTCCTAATACCCTTTATAAGCTCATCTAAAGTTTTTTCATCAATTGTCTTAACCATCTTAAAAGATGTTGTTGAAGAGGTTGGAGCAAATGATACCTTGGAAGCTTTTGTAGCAGTCTTTGATGCTACATCCATCTGAGTTGTCACATTTCTGGATTTCATTCTCCGTTGCTTTGCCACAAGAGCAACTGCTTCTTCTACTCTTGTCCAATCATTTATAAAACCTCCTTCAATGGTTCGATCACCTAAAAGCAAAAAGAATCTATCTTCCAAAGTATCATCTGTTGCTTGCAAGAACAACTCAACCTTCCTAGTATCAAAAAGACGCCTTTCTGCCAAAGGCAATTGGTTGTATTTCTTCTCAAAATCTTGCAGCAATTCATTTGGACCCATAGTATTCCCAGGCTGCTATTCAATCCAATCAATAAAAGACCTCTTGGTCATCCTCTCTAAGTCTTCTTCAAAATACCTATCACGCAATCTCTCTTCAAATGTCATCCAAGTAGTAACATTTGCATCCCTTCAAATTTCTTCCACTTTTTCACAAATCTCAGGCACAATAGCTAGTGTGAAAGTTTGTATCATTCGAGCCTCAGGTACCTATTGCACTTCCATCTCACAAACATAAATCTTCAAAAATCTAGTGATGTCTTTCTCGTCAAATCTTCCAATCTTGTCAACAACACCCTTCAAAGCCTTAGAAGCTCCATTGCCTCCAGATTGAGTTTTATATTGATCCATAAACTTTGCCAAAGCTCCTAGAATGGTGTCCATGTTTGATTGGGCTCCAAAGGAAGCTCCTCCAATATCCTCCATATTTCCTTAGCCAAAACTAGTAGCTCCAAAGTAGCACTAAGTGGAAGCACCAAATTATATCAGGTAGAGAGAATTTACCTTGGAAAAATGCCGGGTTCCTAGCTGCTACTAGAATTAATAGAGAACATAAGAAGAAGCCGTGCAAGTATCTTCTATACTTGCACAATATTTGTTTAAGCTTTCAAATTATACTTATATTATACTTGTACAAGACTTGTATAAATATAAAGTATAAACCCTTGAATAATACTTATATAAATACTTATATAATACTTATACAAACACTTATATAAAATAGTGTATAATCTTTGGTATAATACTTGTACAAATACTTATATAAATATTATATATAACACTTATAAAATACTTGTATAAATACTTGATATAAATACAAGTATATATACTTGTCTAAAAGGTATAAGCAAAGTATGTATATATTCAAGTATACCTCAAAATACAACAGCATATGAAGAATACAAAAAATACAACAAGCTGAAACTAAATAAATCACTAAAAATCCATCCAAAGGTCGAATCAAGCGTGCTTATATCCTATGGAAAGCCATTGATTCATTGTAAAACATATCAAAATTTCACAAATAGATGACTTACTGTTTAAAAGTTATGGCTAAAAGAAATAGGCACCAAAATTTTCCAACAAATGCAAAGGCAGCAAAGCTCCTCTTCACTTCAGCCTTTGTTGTGATCACTTCCCTTCTCCAAATTAAGCATGCAATAGTTTTTTAGAAAGCTCACTCCATCATCTAACTTGTTCTAAAATTTCGCATGCATGTCTCTCAAACTCCAGATTTTATAGCTAGTTGATTCTGCTCTTCAAACCCTAGCAATAATTTGGCCTATTTGACACTTCACGGCTCATAAAACTTTCATCAAAGCTCCAAATGTATTTATTTTTGCTTCCATGGAAAGCTTACACAAGCTACTATAAGTATCTAAAATATCAAAAAGATTGAAGATATTTTCCGACTTGGGTGGTTGAACAAAGTCTTTGCCCTCTTCATCGGATGGCAGCAAACCCTTTCCCACTCTCAAGCTCACAACTTTTCTTTTCCAACTCCAAATGCTACAAAAGATGTCTTGATAGAAAGCTAGCACAATGTTCTACACTTTCAATAAGTTTCACTAAGAAAGACTAGAAATCAAACTTGCAATGGCAGATCAAAGTTTTTACCGTCACTTTCTATTAGTAGCAGACCTCACCCTACTAAAACAAGCATAACGTTTTGCTCACAATTCCAATACAAGAAAAAGAGTAGGTTCTAGAATCCTCACAACTTGAAGAACACACCTACCAATTTTTATTACAAGTGCTTCTATCTCCTCAGAGCTATCTCTCTCCAAAGTTCACCACTCAAAACTCCCCAAATCCTAGGTCTAGGAAGAGGAGTATATCTCCCTTTCCTTCCATATTAGACTATGACATGCCCACATGGGCAGCCAAATCCTATTGGTCAGGCCCTATTCATCCCATGTTCTTCTTTTTTTATCCCTCACAAGGTCCATTCTACCTCAAAAGTCAACAAGAAAGATAAAACAACCTTTATCTTTCTTCTAATTACAAAAGAGTCTATTCTAGGATATGAATAAGGTAGGAACAAAACAAATAGCCATCTTAATTCACTAACTAAGTGGCTATAATAAATTCTCTTCTTAGAATATCTTCTAAAATAACCTCTAGCACTCACACATGTATTAACAATAGATACAAGATATTTAATATTTTTATACACTGCACGTAAATGCAATATGACACCGCTTTGTTAGATTCAAGGGCGTCCGCTTATTTTATAGATGAGGAATTCACTAAGCTTTACAAAATCCCTCTAGTACAAAAATCTAAATCTATTCATATAAAGGTAATAGATGGACGACCTTTATCCTCTGGTAGTGTCATCTATGAAACCACACCTATAGAAGTATCATTCAAAGATCATAGAAGCTAGATTGTATTCAACATTATCAGGACTCCTTCAAATTCTATTATTCTCAGGTTATCTTGGTTGAAAAAGCATAATCCATCTATACATTAGAAGTCCTAAAGAATGACATTTCTAATAGAGATCCCTACAAAAAATATACAAAATAATAAATCTTTATTTATTAAAATAAGAGCTTTAATATAATTAGCCAAAGAAGGTACACCATTTATTATTTATGCAACTCCAATTAAAGAAGATATGACTTCATTAGCAAGTATTTTAAAGCAATATAACAAATTTTTAGATGTTTTTCAGAAGAAAAATGTTGATATATTGTTAGAGCATCAACCTTGTGCTATAGATCTTTAAAAAAGAACGCAACTATCTTTTGGCCCAATCTATAATCTTTCTCAAAATGAGCTTTTAGTATTAAAAGATTATATTAATAAAAATCTTGCAAAGAATTTCATCAAGCATTCAAAGTCTCCAACACGTGCACCTATATTTTTTGTGAAAAAGAAGGATGGTTTCTTACGTATGTGCATTGATAATCAAGGATTGAATAACACAATGGTAAAGAATCGTTATTTATTATCGTTAATCTCAAGACTTTTGGAACAACTTAGCCAAGCCAAGATATATAATAACATAGATCTTCGTGGAGTATACAATCTAGTATAAATCAAGGAGGGAGATGAATGGAAGATTGCATTTTAAACAAGGTATGGACATTTTGAATATAATATCATGCCCTTTGGACTTACAAATGCACCCGCTATCTTTCAATATATAATGAATGATATATTTCAAGAATATTTTGACAAGTTTGTAGTGATCTATTTTGATGACATCTTGATCTACTCAAAAAATCTGGAGGAACATGAGGAGCATATTAAGTTGATATTACAAAAGCTATGAGATTTAGGTTTGTATGCTAAACTAGAGAAATGTATATTTCATCAATCTCAGATGGAATTTTTGGGATATAATGTATCTACTAAAGGTTTGAGAATGGATCCCAAGAAGATAGAGGCGGTTATGCAATGGGCCATTCCAAAGACTATGAGAGACATACAATATTTTCTTAAATTCGCTAATTTCTATCAAATCTTCATAAAAAATTACTCTCAAGTTGTTGTCTCTCTTATGCAATTGATATGTAAAGACAAGTTAGAATGGGGGTCTCAAGCACAAAAGGTATTCCAAGATCTCAAGACGGCACTTATTATAGCTCCAATATTGATACATTTAAGCTTTACAAAGGCATTTTGCTTGGAGACTGATACTTTAGATTTTGTACTAGGGGCTGTACTTTTACAAATGGATATAGATAACAAACTCCATCCTATTGCATTTTATTTTCAAAAGTTTTCTAATATTAAAATCAATTATAAAATCTACAATAAGAAGCTTCTTATTGTTGTGGATTCTTTTGAAGAATGGCATCATTTTTTTGAAGGCGCAATGCACCCTGTGACTGTATATATAGATCATAAGAATTTAGAATATTTTATGTCAGCTCGGGTTTTTAACCGCTGCCAAGCTCAATGAAATATGTTACTATTTAAATTTAATTTTATTATCACCTATCATGTAGGGAAGCAATAAGAATTATCTGATACTCTATCAAGGAGATTATATCGTGCACCAATGGTAGGGGAGGCAACATTTCATCAACAATATACAACCTTGTTGAAATAGGAGCAATTTTGTCTTTGTGCTACCATTACATCAGTGCCTATTGATCCTAGTTTCCTTAATGAGGTCTGTGCTGCAACCACTAATGATACTTTGGCCCTTGATGTCAAGCGCCGCATGAGAAAAAATGTTAATAAGTTCAAATTTGTGGAAGATCTTCTATACTTTAAAGAACGTTTGTATATTCCAAAAGGACCAATACGATTGCGCGTTCTTTAATCTCGCCATGACTTTCCAGCTACAAGTTACTTTAGATTTAATAAGACCTTGGAACTTAATTCTCAAGATTTTTGATGGCTTCAAATGTGGAAGGCACTGAAGGACTTTGTGCTCTCTTGCAACATTTGTTTAAGGTCCAAAAATCCTCAACATTGTCCTTATGGACTCTTGCAACCCTTGCTTGTTTCAAGATGGGTATGGTCTTTAATCTTGATGGATTTCATCATGGATCTATAGCCATCCAATTCATTGGATAGCATCTTTGTAGTGGTTGATCGATTTACAAAAATGGCTCATTTCATCCCTTACAAAAAGACTGCATCTAGTAAAGAAATAGCAAGGCTTTTTTTTGACAATATATATTGATATCATGGCCTATTAAATGATATCATATCCAATCGAGGATCCTAGTTTATATCTAAGTTTTGGAAATATTTTTTTGAAATATTAAAGATGGATATTAAACTTTCTTGAACTTTCCATTATCAAACTGATGGCCAAACAGAACGAGTTAATTAAGTTTTGGAGCAGTATTTATAATGCAGTATTAACTATCAACAAGACTATTGGATCTTGTATCTACTATTAGCGAAATTTGTGTATAATAATATTATTCATGCTTCAACCCAGAAAATATCATTTTATTCCAATTATAGATATCATCTGAAGCTTGATTTGTGGAATATGCCAAAGAACAACAATCTAGTGGCTAAAGGATTTACAAAGCAACTTTTGCAACGCCAAAAAACCTTGAAGCTTTAGTTACAAGCAGCTCAAGATACTTACAAGGCATTTGTATATAAAATTTATGAATCAACTGCTTGCTTTTTATATTGGAGATAAGGTATGGCTTCTTTGATGGAATATCAAGACTAAGCAACCATGTGATAAGTTGGACTATCGAAGGTTGGAACCATTTTCTATCTAAAAATAAATTAATCCAATGGCATATTGCTTGGAATTACCATCTACTACGAAGGTACATCTAATTTTTTATGTCTCTCTTTTAGAACCTTATAAAGAATTGCATATTCCAAAAAGAATAGAATAATTGCTGCCTAGTATCAAAATTGAAGACCATGAAGAATACGAGGTGGAAAAGGTACTTGATTCACAATAAAGGTGGGGCAAATTAGAATATCTTGTTCATTAGTAGAGCTATGACATTAATGAGCACACATTGGAACCGGCCGCAAATCTTACTAATGCGCTTCAAAAGGTACAGAAATTTCATTGACTATATTCCCACAAATCCAAATATATTCGATGATAACTTCTTAGCGAAGATTGGTTTCAAAGAATACTTATAAAGAGAAGAAGAATTAAACTAAAGCCTTCATCAGAATATAGTTGTGTATTCTAAGATAGAATAGAGTGATAGAAGCAAGTTTGTCACCATGTCAAACCTTCAAGCATCGAGAGAAGAAGACTCAGAAGATTTGTTTGCCATACAAGCTTTGAATGAACCAATGCAATTTCCACAAGCTTCAATTGAACAAAGTGAGGACAACACATTTTAGCGCCAAGTATGACTTCGGTTGGAGCCATTAGGAGTAAGACCCAACCATGCAAGTCTTGATTCCAATGCTCGAGCTTTAGTGATATTGCTTGAACTTAGAAAGGTGAATCTTTTTAGTCTTGAGATCTTGTTTAGAGGATGTTTTGAAGGCCATAATGAAGATTAGATCCTTGAATGGGATATTTCAACAACGGAGGTACTAGCTCAAGGTCATAGGCAATTTTTTTGAGGACCAGTAGAATCTATTGCCTAAGAACGAAGAACAAAATACATAGCATCAATAGTACAACATATTCTTGATTTCTTACATTTGTAACAAGATTGAGCTCCTCTTGGAACTCGTCGCTAGAAAAGAGGGTGATGGTAGGGACATACACTTTGGAGGTTCACAAAACCTTCTAGAATATTCTAAAAGCTTCTCGAGTTAATAAAAGTTGGTTGAGAAGCTTCCTAATTGATGAAAGTTGGTTGAAAAGTTTCCTAGTTAGTAGAAAGAGCTCAAGAGGCTTCCCAATTAATGGAAGGAATTCAAGAAGCTTCCCAGTTAGTAGAAGCTGCTTGAGAAGCTTCTTAGTTTGATGGTAGTCGCTCAAGAAGCATCCTAGACAGGAGTATATATAGGGTGAAGGCTGAAGAGTTCTTCAGTCTTGACAATGCATCTCTAGGAGTTTTAACTTATATTTTTTGGTGTTGTTCGTGTACTCATCTGTTTAATTTAAGTTCTTGTTGGTTTCTTCTAGAAACCCTGTCCTAATTTTTAAGTTCTTTATTTTGTATTCTTGTATCTTTAAAAGTTATCTAGTTCTAATATATATTATTATTTTTTGGTCCAAAGAATTATATACCACTTTGTATCATGTCAATACATACAATATCTATCAAATATTTTATAAGTACTATAAAACTTTTTTAATTTATAAAATAGATATTTATTGGCCAATTTTTGTACAAATTGTTGTAAAGTAGAAAAAATAAGGTTATGAATATTGAATTCTGAAGTCTTTCAAAACTCTCTACATTTTTATAGATTCTGTAAGTTTTCTTTTATATTTTTGAAAACATAAATATTATTTTTGAAATTTTAAATCCTATAAAATTTGATTTTAGCAAAATTTATATTTAATATCAAATACTTGTTAAATAAGGTATTTTAATATTTTTAATATTTATATATGTATAAGTTATATTTTATGTACTTTTTATATTAGATAAATTAATAGATAAATATATTAATTAAAATATATTTAAAAGTTCTTATAAAACTATTGTATAGAAAAAATTATATATATATATATATATATATATATACATATATACATGCCTTTTTGAAGGTATGAGACAAAAATATGACAAAAATAAAATAAAATAGTAAATATAGTAAAAATCACTATCAAGGGAACAATAAAGATGAAACAACACGTAAAGTTATTTCCTTCACTTGAATCAATTGATGACCAGTTTCTTAACTTCATGGCGGGCACGTTCATCGTCTAGGCCACGTCCACGCTGGCAGCCACCGCAGCTGCTGATGCTTGTCGATCGATCACGAAGCGCCTTCGATCGTCGAATACAGAAACGGCGACCTGAGATTCAAAGTTTCGTGAAAGGATTTAGCATCAGCAGCACCTCAAGGTGGCCGCTCCATGTCTCTCGCTGTGACGGCGTCCATGGCTTCAACTCCAGTACGATTAAACGTTGTTCGAGAGAACAACATTGGTTTGTTCCGGACCATGTGCTTTTTGTGTTATTTTGGTATTCCTTTACCAATAATTTGTGACTGACGGATTTCTGGTGTGATTGAAGAATTGTTGCACGGAATTGTAGTTGTGCAGTCGACATGTTTGAGAGCCTGTCGCTGGACCTATTGAAAACTAAAATGATGATTAACTGCAACTTTAGATACAGATTTTCGTCTCATATTTGCTCGATTGATTCATTTTTCGTGTAGTAAGCGAATTCGTCCTATGACATGGAAATTTGAAATTGCAATTACAATGTGGTAGTTGCAACAGCGAGCGAACATCACCGTTCCTGGTGGAGATGAAGCAGGCACACCGATGAATTTAAATGCGTCCAGAAACAAGCTGATCCTACGTTCTCCGTGCATGAAGCAATCGAGAATGCGATCTAAATGCTTTGCTCCGCATTTGCTAGATTTATTGGATGAAGGTGATCAACACAGTCACATGATCATCACTTTTTTCCCAACTCCGACAGACCTTCAATGATCATAACCTACTTCTGTGGTGATGATGAGAAACAGGATGTTAAAGAAAATCCAGAGATGGATTATTTTGATTATTTTAATCCAGGGAGTTCCTCAGGCCCTTCAGTGCCGTTTCAGTGCCATAGTCATTCGCTTTTTGTGGGAATCTGATACGATACACCGCATTAGAACCTCAGATCTTTTAGTGTGTTTTAAAATCTCGTCCGTTGGTGGAAATCAAGAGCGTGGCTTGATATCCAACCTATCAGTAGGATACTTGCTCAGAGTATTTATAGTTAATTGCAAGCATGAAGTACAAGTCGAGGAATGTTCTTGAAAATCCGGAGCTTAGAAGTGCCATCAAAGATTTCAGGTACCTAATTCTTTTCTTTTTTTCTTTTTTTTCTTTTTTTTCTTGTTCAGTGACCACCGACCAGGATAGGGAGTCGACATTTGCAACGCACATGGAGTATTGTTGCTTAATACGCCTGTTTGGTGCACTTCAACAATAGTTCTGTCACAGTACATGGTTTGGTTGGAGTTTATACAAAAGGCCTGAAAACAGTGAATTGATCCCTCTTATTTATATAATTTCAGAATGTATTTTTTGAGCCATACAATCTCTATTGGTACATGGCGTGCGTCTTGAACCTCAATGCATTGGCCGCGATCTCCTGCTTGACGTCTCCATGGCATACTCTACCCGGTGCAGCCGCCCGGCGGAGCTCCATGTCATTACATCTGTATCGTACTGGTTTCTAAACGTTGCTCCAGCACAATCAAGGTTCTAGATGATTGTATATCAAACCCCACGTTAGCAGAAGATGTTCTTCCTTCTGACCGAAAATCATGGGGGACCTTCACCATGGCTGAGTAAATGCAACCATTGACGGGGCCTTTCTGATACAATCGGTCTAGACTTTGAAGCACTCGCACTGGCTATGGCGTTTGTATCCACCTTGAACAAAGCCTCGTCGGAGCTTTCCGAGCATCAGAAGAAGTAGTTCAAGATTGATGAACACAATGGCACTGCGATGGAGGGGGTGACAGCCGACGGTCGTGTGTTGTCTCAGTACATGCGGAAGAAGAGCATCAACCATCACATTGTTCACGAGTCACCTATTCCCATGAGGAGATCGGTGGTTCAAGCCCAGGTTTGCGACTGTTACGGTGTAACGCGGTGGTCTCTATATAACGATCAAGGTTGAATGCTTCATTTAGGTTCTTCTAGATCTAATTCCTTCCAGTAGTCGTCTGGAGGAAAATGGAGGAAGAATGTTTGAGGCGTTTAAACTCTCGTTTCTTGTTTCCGATGTGTCGAAAAGTTCCCGCATGCGTCTTTGCATAAATGGTCAAAAGTTTCCGCATCAAGCAATGAAATATCCCGAGTTGAAGTGGCGACTTGTCTACTTGTCTGTTCTCGTCTTAAATACAAGACGAGAACATGCTTAACGCACGTTTGAACTGAATTAAAGACACGTTTTCATCATGCTGAATAGGGCATGGATAGGGCATTTGCAGGTGTGCATTCAACGTTCATGGCAACACCCCTGTGGAGTAGGTCTGATAGTTGCAGGACTCGAAGAAGCAGGTCCTCATCCCTCCACCAGAATGTAAGTTTGAGACTTTCACTAAGATTCCCAAGGAGGAGGTGATTTGACACGCTCTGCATGTTGTGAAGGAATCCCTCCAAGAAAAGTTGAGCAGCACCAATAGCGGCGTGGCTGTCATGGGAATTGGAGAGCACGGTACAATCTTTGACCTTAAGTCAGTCGACGAGTATATCGACACATCGGTGCGCGAGAAAGATGAGCATCAAACCAAGCTGGAATTGGACGTAGAGACACATACCGCAGAGATCTGTCAGCATCATATGAGCTGACGGGCAGGAAATGCAGTGGGCTATGAAAGTCCAAATGCCATGCGAAATTGAACGTAACTCGAGGGTAGCTTTTCTGTTCAGATCCAGCCATGATTTGCTTGATTAAATGCTTGTGTCATGGCTGTATAGATAAATCTATCTTAAAATTACTGCTGTGTTCAAGCTAGACATCCAGACATCTCCTCGCTGGAAATAAAAATGACTCGTGATCGGAATGCAGTACTAGTCCGTAATAGTGTATAACGCCTCGCAATTACAAGGTACTCCTGATTCAATTGCAGGACACTTATCCATGCTTTTCTCTCAGTAATTTAAAACCTAGAGTAAAACACTTTCACGACGTAGTTACGCGACATGGTTCTGCTTGCAATGGTCCTCTTGAGCTTAAATTCCTAGATATTCTCCCAACAAAGCCTCCCATTGACCAAGTCTTTGTAGTGCATCACTACGTACATAATAATAGCCAAAGAAAATTCCCACAAGAAAACCTACACCACACTCAGTATTCGGCTCTTTTCAGCAATATCATAGTTCCTTTCAAAATTCAGAGCATCAGGCATACCACTTCGCTCTTGTCACTACTGTAAATAAACATGTAAGAAAACAAAATATAATAAACACTAATTATTTCCTTGGACTACCAAAAGCGAGAAGTAAATCTTTTGATAATGGCCTGGTTATCCAGCGCCGTCAGAATTCCCACTGCACCTGCATGCACAAGGAGACAACCTCTACACGTATTTGATATTTCGAGAGCATGCTTGTTTCTGTCGTGGGAAAACCACGGTTGATATTGGACCTATTAGCGACCAAATGTTTTTGAACATCTGAACCAAGCATCTTCAGGCATGCATTAGCATGTTCACTTCTGACGAATTGAAATGAACTTGGATAATCACTGTAATTTTTTTGACAATGCTGGAAAGTGAAAAAAAGTATCAGATAGTTGGTCCTCTATTGGTATAGCACCAAAGCTATTGGTGATACAAATCGGGATTCCACGCTTTTAGCTACCTCCACTTTGTTGCAGATTTAGGCTCTCCTCCAAAAGACTTCCTTCTCTGAAGTGAGTGAGCACTGGAGTCAACAGGACTAAGAACCTCACCAAATTTTTCTTTGAAGAGCGCTCCCGGAAGACTAGTTCGTACCTGAGAATACAAGTTAAATTAGGGTAGAGTGTCAATATCAGTCCACATCCTAAGTTTTCATCCCATCTGGAGTACTGCAACACTAATGCCTTCGTAACCCTTACAATAGGAACATGTAACATTAAACATGTTTAAACATGTAACAATAAATTATTGATAGTTTATTCTGACTTTCCTCCTGAGTTACCGTCTGTCTTATTCGTCCGTAAGCCATATTACTTCTCACTTCAAACAGCATCTGAGATGAAAACATCCATTTCAAAAGCATTAGGGCAATATGAAACCTGAGTGATAGACTTAGATCGAGCTGCAGCAGTCAGATTCGGAGACTTGGGTCTTGCAACTGAGGGGCTACCAAAGGAGAGTCGCTTCTGCAGTTTGGCAGGTGACTCTTCTCCCTCCACCCTAGTCTTGGGACTACTGCGTAATTTGGCTTTCGCAGAAACGGTGGGAGCCATGTACCGGTTCCTAGTTGACTTCTGACTTGTGGGAACACTGTTCTCTCCATTGTCTCCTTTCTCGGTGTTCGGTGTATTGGTCAAATCAACGTCCGTCTTCATACGGTCTGCACAAGACATCAATTTGAATCCAACCGATTATGAACCCTACACGAAAGTATTTGTAAGAGTGGCTATTATAAGAATGACCAGAGAGAACGTGACACTTCAAAGCCCAGGTATATTTGTCTGGGCTAGTTTAATGCTTGCTAGTTCACAAACAGAAGCGAAAGATGTAATGATTTAGAATAAGCGGCACCTACGACCTTGTGAGAGACATAATTCCTTTCCTGGTGTGGATAGATAGCAAGGATGAAATAAAATATCAGCCCTGATTTGACATCAGATTTTAACTAACTATCTAATATCCTTGATCATCTCCATATCAAAAACTTCCAAGTAAGACTGTTGACACAGATCCAATTGCACCGTCTAGCAAAGCATTGGGATCAAAATCGATGAATACCTAAGATTGGCGAATCCTGATTCGCTTTCGTTAACGATTCTTCGTCATTTCCATGTCCAGATCCACAAGAACCACTGCAGCTGGGATCATGCTCCAGCGTCTCCTCAATTGACGTCGCGGTAGGACAGTCATTAGAGGATGGATGATCGGAAGTAAGTTGAAGATGGAAAGAAGAACCGTCTGTTGGCGAGGGAGGACCAGCGTCGCTCTCGTGACCTGCAGTTTCCAGTATCTCTTCGGAAGGCAAAGGGGGTGGACAGGTTGCCTTAGGCATAGATGGAAGTGCTGGCCTTTCAGGTGATAGAGCCTTTCTTTGAACGTCGGGCTTGGATAGCAAGGACTCGTCAGCAGAGGGAGGTGGAGATGGAAGAGGTAACGGAATATTTCCACTTACTCCATTTGCACGACGACTTTTCTTAGGCTTGTCTTCTGATTTTTCAACTAGTGAAGTCACTTGGGGTGGAGGCCGAGCAGTCTTCAAACTGACGCCGTCGACTTTGATATTTTTTGTCTTGGCCTCCAACAATTTGAGAGAGGAAATGCTTTGATGGCTTTCCTTTGAATGTTCAATATGACGATTTTCCCAAGGGCGGGCGGCCATCCATCGGTCCATCCAGCTCCACCCCCAATGTGATTGATCTGGCTCGCTGTCTATAAATAGCATGTTACGCTTCGGAGCACTTCGTTTCAGCTGAGAAAAGAGAATTCAGAACCCATACATGTCAGAAGAATTCCAACAGAAAGTGAAAATGAAGCGCTACAATCTTACCCATGGAGGATTTCAGTTCAGAGCTTCGCTCGACCGCTCAGTATATACCTGCTGTGAGAATGCATATGCCATTGCCCTCTCTCGCTTCTTGGCTGCCTCTTCCCGAATTTGCAACTTTTCTTTGGTATCCTGACCTGTGGTCCAGGTCCCCTCCTAAGCAAAAGAGGGCATAACAGCATTTTAAAACGAAGATTCAGGGTAATGCTGACGCTAGGTTGATCAAAACTAATTTAATTTGAAATACGTTATCAACATTGCTTCAGATAATCTTTGGAGGAATGCTAGAAAAGCGAATTTTTCTTTTTGCACGTTTTCGCAAATTTCATTTTAGATAGGGAGGGGGGTTATCGACCAATCGGGATTTGACTGATCAAAACGTTGGAATTAAATTTCAGCATGTAGCAGTGCATCATACTGAGAGCTTGGGCCGAGCCAGGCCTTGACGCCGTTGAAGAATTTGTTGCTGTACAGCCTGTCCTTCCTCTGACATCCTCACTCGACGAGCACGAACGCGGGCTTGCACACGAACAAGAGCCTCCATCGCCCTTAATGTTGTTGCAGCTTGCCTTCGCACAGTATGTCCTCGCACTAAGGCTTGGAGCCGAACGAGTCCTCGCAAAGCCTTCAAAGAACCCAGTGAGCATTGATAGAAAATCAGCGGGTCTACACTTTTTGATACATGTTTCGATGGCTAGCTACAGTACAAAGGTCTACATAATCAAGCAACAGCTCCCTTCTATTGCTCAGGAATGTAAGAAGCGTTTAGCAAAGTATGAAAAAAGCAAGTATTCCATATTTACATGTGTGTAGGAATGCATTAACTTCAGTAGGGCATCACAAAGCAAACCCCTGTATTATCGTAGTCTCAAACATGCGGAATCTTACCAAGTGATTACGGAAAGCCCGTTGTATCTGGACAGCTGCCTGCTCCTCACGAAGCACTTCATCCTCTTTACTGGCCTCATTAGATGGTGAGGCCTTCAATTTCGTTTGATCTGTGTATTCACTGTGCTCTAGTTCAGCAACAACCTCTTCAGTCGACAATCCATTATTGCGTTCTTGCTCAATTTCCTGATGCATTAACCCCGCAACAGATGGTAATGGGAGAGGAGTCGCCTTCGAATAGTCCAATGGAGTTCCTCGAGTGACCTTGAAGGACTTTTTTTGCTATTCAAAACCATTACATCACCAAGTCTATGTCAGCATCCGCAAATCCATAACTCCACACAAGGAGAAATCAAGATTGATATCCGCCTTCCGCGCTTATCAATGACGTGTCCGAACATTTCTTAAATTTCAACATTCAATGACAAAAATGAACTAAAAAGTAAAACATTTAGCACAGGTCCTCTTGAGAAAGTTACCGTCTCATCTTTGTCAGAGATACTTTCCTTCGATGGAGACCTGAAGGCCTTCTTGACCGCCTTCAACCACTTGCTTGGATAGGCCTTGCCCATGGTTCCGATGATTGCCTCTAAACACCAGCTCTCGCGAAAGCACCTGCAGACAATGACAATTGGACAACTAATGAGCCTCTATGCTGGTGATGGCTCGAGAAGAACAACATTTCTGCAACGACCAGCATGACATGAGCTACGAGAAACTTCATCCGACACATGCATCTTCCGGTGAGAGAGTACAAACACTTATTTCTGAACTCTCGAAAGCATCGATACGGAGTGCGAAGGGCTTTCCTTCATTCATAAGGATGAGCTAGCTAAGGCACCGCACCAGAAGGAATAACTACTGAACGATAAAAAAGAATTGTAATAGCTGACTCTAATACCCGCTCATTTCTCAGGCATTGAAATGCTAGCACGAAATACGCCATCAGGTGCGAAAACTATCACAAAGAGCCCGTGCGCATACAAGCCTCTCATCAATGCTCCGTTCAATAAGTCGAAAACAAATCGTTCTCGCGGCTTGAAGCTCCTTGCATACCACCTCAAAATCCCTTCCGACCACCACACTTTTCCTAATCCAACTCTTAACCAACGACTAACCCAGCTCCGTCCTCTTTCTAATGCCGTCCATCCCCCGTACTCCCTTGACTTCACTATCACTTTCATAGTATCCTCCTCACTCCAGCATGCACCGCGTAGCTACTTAATGCCTAACGATCCTCACAACCGTAGCACGCACTTCGGTTGCCCGTACACAGCTGTCCACTCAACTCACCATCAGCAGCTGGCCCTGAGAATATCTACCGCTTCACATACAGTACGCCTGATGATCACCGTTCCACACTACCACTAAACCGCCACACCCCCGCTCTAACCAGCAAACAAAACGCTACACAGCATTATCAACAATTCCTGCCTCCAAACTATACAACCCCCACGCAGGACAAAAAGAATGCTGACACAACGGCCACTGATCAACGACCACACACGATACTGGCATTAGAAACAGGCGCAAATGGATGCAACCACGGCATGGTGGACACGAAAGAGCAGTTTGCTAGAGCATCTGCGGACCTTTCAATGACCGGAGACGGGCGGCATTGACCGCACACCTCGCAGCACTAGCACGCCGAGTTCAAAGAGCGTGGAACCACGCCCAAAGAGCCACCAAATTTAGTTTGGAAGCGTGCGCTGCTAAGCTGTAGGATCGACCTGTCAATGCTCCAATTCCCGCATCGCCGTAAGCGTCTTTCCACGCCGAACCGTACTCCACCAGAATCCTGCAAACCGCTGAGAGTGCACTCGTCTGCGAGCTTTCTCAAAACAAGGCCCCCCGCCCGCATCAGAGCATGCAACAGGCTGCAGCTACCCACTACTCTGCTACCCACCTCGTCAGGCTACGTACCTGCCGACCCCAAGTGGAGCCCACGATGTTTCCTTCGTCCATCTTCCATCTTTAAAATTTTCAATTATTGGATTATAAGGGGATAGATTAATGTGGTCTGTGATTCCAAATTGCGGAATCAAATAGGCAAAAGAGCAGTGGCACATTTCTATTGGTACAAATCAACGAATATTTAATCTTTTAGGGTGCCGCTAGCCAAGCTTTTGGGAAAAAATAGCAGTTACAAACCATCTATATATACACTATGCTTACTTCTTTTTTAATGATTTCCATGGTTCCCTACATCATCCCTATGACTAGATTTGAAAGTGCAGGAAACTGGTGACTACAAAAGGGGAGTAGTCACATCATTGACGACAAATCTTGTTTCCAAAGACCAAAACACTGGTGAATACTTAGTAGGCTTGAAAACAACAATAGACGATGTGCATTGGTGGCCACCACCATAGCCTGCCTCTTGTAGTGGCCACCAATGATTCCTCCCCCTAAAATACTGTTAGTGATCACAACACCCACACTCTCCCATTCAACATTGTATCAAAGGGCCAGGGGGTAGGGAGGCATTCAATGATTCAATCTAGTGGGTTTGAAAAGTGGGAAAGAAGCATGGAATACGAGAAACACACAAGACTGAATGAACTGTGTGAATAAGAAGTATGGAATAATAGGTACAGTAGGTACAGGCATAATAAGCCTACAAGTGAAGGGTCCTTGTGTAGGATTGTGGGTCACCACCAATGAAACCCTTTTCCCCCTTGTCCCCAAACCCACCAATGATTCACCTCCCAAAAGCACACCCAATTTCCAACCCTGTGGTCAGGAGATTTCCAACCCTGTAGACAGGGATTTTTTTAGCCTTGTTCACCTCTTCAGAGATGAATCACTCTCTCTGTTGCTTTATATGTTTCTCTCATTTGTTTTTATTTGCCTTTGTGTTAGAGTGTGTGTGTGTGTATGGGGGTTGCACTGATTGTGTGACCTGTCCCTCCTTGGCTCCTTCCAGTTCTTCGCATCCTTGTTCACACATTCATATGCCTTGCAAAGAGTTGGGAAGGGTTCACATTTGTCCAACTTGGAGTGTGGATGGGGTTTGGGGTTTTTGTGAACTAGTAATTTATTTACCTTTCTCTCCTTCTTCTTTTATCTTTCTCTTTCCCCCTCTTTGCTTTTTTGTTTTTTGTTCTTTTTCATTCAGTGATTGAAAGAACTACACATGTATGGACATGATTTTCAAGTTTAGAAGAATGGGAATTAAAATGGGTTGTATGAAGTTTCTCATAAGCTTGCCTTTGGGGGCATAAACTTGGAAAAACTCTTTATTTGTTTCTTTGTTTGTGATTATTACTATCATTATTATTATTGTAAAATTTATTGTATTGTGAAATTGTAATCCTTTGCATGTGGAGAGCCTCCAGATCTTTTTTTTGTTAGCTAGAAGATTCTTCTGAATAATGAAAGGGCTGAGATTATTTATGAATTACTTAAATCTAAACTAAATTTTATTTTTGAAGAAAACGCTTACAAAGATCTCAACTGCATCCTTCAAAAATAAGAGTTGTTATGGGATAATGGGCTTAGGGTGTAAAATACAGTGGGAAAGTATGGAGCGACAATCAACACATTTCTTCCTTTCCTTTTTAACAGAAGTGTTGATTTGATGAGAATGATTTGAAATAATAGTGTTATTGAATTTGAATTTCTTGCATTAATTCAAATTATATTCTTTTTGGTGGTTGCATGGTGGAATGAAGAATATATCTGATATGTGAAGGATGAAATTTGATAGAAAGAGCTTCATGAGTGTTTTCTTATTCGTTTATTTGTTATTAATTTATTCTGTCCTTCTAAAAATAGTTTACAAATCAAAACTCAACAAGTCAACTCAAAAACTGCACCCACCTAAATATTCAAATAATACCAGTCGTGCAGTTTTAGGCCATAATACATAAGGTGGGGCCTACGTGGCATGTCTGGCTCACTAACAGAAATTTGTTATTTATTGTTAACAACTTCAATTGCTTGACTCACGATTTAAATACATGGTGTCGATTATCATTTTTAAAATAAAAAATACTTGACTTCTACATTAATACCAAAAAAATTTAAAAAATCATAAAATTTGTTAAAGAATACAATGTTTCAAAAATACATGAGATTTTAAAATTTAAACAAAATTTTATAACAAAATTTAACATTTTAAAATTGTGTTTTTTAAAGTTTTTTTAAAGTTTTTTTTTAAATTAATGCAAAATTTAGGCAGCTCATGGGTTATATCATGTCTCAAATTGAATAAACATGGTATATTGGTTTGAATTTGATTATAACATGATTAGATTTCATTATACATTTAGGTGAAACTTTCACTCACCTGGAAAATAATTGATAAATGTACCAAATGATATATTTAATAAGAAGATTAATAAGGAAATTTACCCCTTTTAAATCAAAAAGTTAAGCATAGTTTGGTTTGTATGTGTGTATGCATATATATATATATATATATATGATTCCACTCAGTGGTGGTTGTATGAGCATTTTTTTTTATTATTATTACAGAATAAGGTTGTACATTTTCGTTTTTTGTACCTAAAAAGTTTTTTAAAACCAAAAAGGTCTCTCATTCTAATTTACATTGTCCAAAACATATAAATTCAAAAAGTATAAATTTAACGTTTTAGAATGTTGAAGAAGTTTTATGTTTACAAAAAAATTGCCTAAAAAATAATAGAATCTGATATTTTTTTAACTTTATATTTTTGTCTCTGTACAGATAATCATCCTTAATACAAGCTCTTTCAAAATGAAACCACTTCAATTTTTCAAGTGCTTATAAGCATATAAGACAATCACAAGATGAATTGCTAACATGCTACTTTAGGTTTTCTTGGATTTTTTTGTAATACTTTACTTCCAAATGTGACCACTTTAGAGTTACCTTACTCCTTTACCCTTCCCCTCACCAAAAATTGTGAATGAAGTATCAAATCTAAATACTTGCAACCATTTAAACAGCATTCTACAAACGATTTAATTAAGTTAAACTTATAAAAACTTATTATGTTTGTAAGATTTTATTGTGCTTTTAACATTTACTTAATACACACTAAATCCTTTTAGAAAATAAAAAGAGTGATTGGTGAAAGTTATAAATTAAAAAAAAAATAAAAAAATAAAAAAATACTATTATCATTGTCATCATCATTCTTGTTGAGCATATTGTTCACCCATTTCCTCTTCACCTTTTTTAGATAATCAACATTCAAGGATAGAAGACTAAGAGGAGAGCAATTACCACGTCATCTCTATTGAGATGTGAGATGCTGTGAGGGGGCTGACGTGGAGTTCATCTTTGTCATCCACCTGTTTCTGACGAGACCCCTCCAATTGCCAGCTGGAGGGGCATTCATGCCGCCAATGATTCTCATCATGGTGAGAACCCTGTTGCATCCAATGAACTTTACAATTGTTTATTTCGTTTTATTTTTTAATTACTTACTACTATCAATTTGTCAGAGTTAGACTTATCTTGAGCAGAGGCACAGTATGTCTTCCACATTTTTGACCAAAAGGGTGCCCAAAACCGTGGCAGTGTCAAGGCTCTGTTCACACAGCGCACCCAACTCCGTTACTAAAAACAAAATTAGTAGGGATTTTGTGTACAAAACTATCATGATTTCAAAACAATCATCTATTTGTGAGTTCCATTTAATATTTTTTTTTGTTCATTTATTTATAAAGT
This sequence comes from Physcomitrellopsis africana, assembly GCA_036785485.1. NCBI lineage: Eukaryota > Viridiplantae > Streptophyta > Bryopsida > Funariales > Funariaceae > Physcomitrellopsis > Physcomitrellopsis africana. The sequence continues at coordinate 25,235 of JAWRVF010001665.1, read as the reverse complement.
TTTTGATAAAGATAATGGTTTATCTATTTTATTTGTTACACTGTTTTCATTTTATGTAAATTTAAAGTAAAAATAAAAATAATTTTGTTAAAATTTTTAATATATAAATCTTAAACAAAAAAGTGAAAAAATATTCAACAAATCACAATCAAGGTTTCTTTACAACTATGTTTGCTAAGATCATGTGTTGTCAAACAATGATAAAGAGAATGGATAAACAAACATCTTTATAAAGACAATGTGTCAAAATATTGATCTAATGCCATTTTAAAGTCTAGTTTGAAATTTAAAAAACTATAAAATACAATAGTCTATATTAATTTATTCCTATAATATTAGGCAATAGTATTAAAAATAAAGAAAAATACAAAAAATAACTTTATTAGCACCAACCTCATTATACCCAAAGATTAAATAAATTCAATCTAGTTTAAAATGTTTATATGAATTATATTTATATTTTATATCTTAATAATTTATCTAATAATCAAATAAAATAAAATTTTAGGTGTGTGTGTATATATGAATAAATAAATAAATTACAACATATTATATGTAAATTAATTTTTTAACTTATAAAGCTGATTATTACATCAAGACTTTTGAAGAATCTATGCATTTTAACACTAATAATTTTAAAGTGTCTAATTTTTATAAGTTTCATTTAAGTAAATATATTCTAAAAATTATATTTTTTTCTAGATACATTATACAATTTAAAAACCTTTAAATTATTGCTATGTTTTGACATTGATAAAAGATTTTATAAATATGTAGTTGGATTTTTTTAGTATTAATTTTTTAATTAACATGACTAAATTAATCAATTAAAGTAATTAAATCTATATTATTTTTATTAATTTAATTGTATATTTTGGAATAGTGTATGCATATATGATAAAAAAATGTAATAACAAAACATATGTAATATAAATAGATGCAAAAAAGAATCCAAAACAACACCCAATAAGAAAGGTTTGAAAAATAGTCTTTAATAAAAATTTATAACTGTTTCAAAAATAACATATAATTAATTTTTTAAACGAAAATAATAAACAAAGATAAAAAAATTTGTAAGGAAAGAAGTGGATTACTAGTGTGTTGGCAACATTGTCCAGTACAATAGATGCTCTATTACCAGCAAACTATTGTTGTTGTGTCATTGGAAAGTTCCATATTGGCTTTATACACCACTTTCTTCCCAAACTTTGGTACTTACCAATAAAGCATAGAACTATTTTAAAACTTTATAAAAACTTAAACCTGCTTGTTTTATAATTGATTTCTTGCATAATATCAAATTATTAAAAATTCACTAGCTTTAATTCATATATGTTAATACTCTTATTTATTTATTTCTTTATTTCTTTCTTTCTTTCTTTTCAACACTATCTTGATCATCTGCTGCCTCCTACTGTAAACACCCAAGAATGGATCGCGGTTATAGGATAAAGTCCAATAATAGAGGACGGTTATAGGACAACTTCCAGCATTGGAGCACGGTGCCCGCACCAACGAGGACACCGAGGCCCGCGGGTGAGGCCCGTCCAATGAAGTCCCGGCCCGTGGGGACTGGACTGCCCGCGCTTGTGTACACTGCCAGCACCGAGAGCTGGCGTAGAATTTTGAACGTCTGGTGTGCGATTGACGGCAAATCGCTGATTCAGCGCGACTTGCAGACATCGATGTACTCCCCGTGATCTCGCCTACGTTTATCCTCTTCGCCATCCGTGCACAATCAAGCACCTCCGTGGCCGAGCTCGAACCACCATTGCTTAGAGAATGAGCTGCGCTGTCGCTGCAAACCTCTGGTACATGCTTGGGACTGAAGTAGTGTGGCAAAAAGTACTGCTCTATAGATCATTATCGACCATTTCTCGGATTGATCCGTTAACTGTGGGCTGGTTAGGTACCTCTTCAATTCCCCCATTGCACTACACCCGAGAAGAAGAATAAAAGACATGCACTCTAAAACGAGTTATGTAGTATAACCCCAGAAGGTTTCTCACGAACTGTAGATGTCAGATCATTTATATTCTGTTGAATTCCTTGAAGATTAGGAGGTGGAACACTCAAGGAACAGCTCGTTTCGATGGGTGGTTCCAGAATTGCGGCGACTGGCATGTGGGAGAACAGAACCGGCGTGGCTGCAACTGGGGTTGAGTTATTGTGCAGATGTGGAGACGTCAAATTGCGTCATAAAGGCTTGCATTCAACGCGCTGGAGTAGAATTCGAATCCTGATGTTTGGAGCACCCCCGCGCTCACACGTGGAAGCGCGACGTCGAGACAAAATATCCATATGCTGCAGACCCTCAAGTCCTTGGACGCAGAATGTGCTAGCGCCTGAAGTAGTCTTGTACTCCGAACTGTGCCGTTAAATTAAGTCCCCTCGTCGAAGGCATTCTCATAAAATACCGTCTCTTATTACAAGCAAGATCCTGGCCGTTCACGACTCGATCGAAGAAGTTCGAACTCTGTGCAACTGTCTGCCACTGACCACAATCACATGCGCTCAGAACTCATCTCGCATTTACGTCGACTAGTTCGGAACACTGAACCCGCTAGCAGCATCGAGGGACATTATGAGTCGTATGGGGCTTTGTCCAGCGATAGATAGAAAACAAAAAATTTACTAGTGCAAGAATAATGACCTCAGGGGATGCAGGAGTTGTCTGGTACCATTCGCAGCGTGCGATGCCAGAATAACGACCTGGAATCGACCCAGCTAAGCAAGCGATTGGCGGACCGTGGTGCCGAATCATAGGACTTTCGGTGCGTTTGTGCGCAGAAGGGTGCGATCGAGTAGGTACAGCGGAAGACTCAACGGCAGATCTGGTGGTGGTGGAATTCGGTGGTCTTGTGTTTGTGAGCAGGAGAGTGCGATCACTCAGTCTGCCATCACCATCGCCGTTGCTTCCTTCAGCTTCATTCTCGTCGTGGCTCATTCACGTCAGTGTACCGGCGCCGAGCTAGGTTCGTCTTCAAACAATCTCCCTTCTCCCTAAATGTGAAGTTTATAAAAGGTTTTATTTATTTATTTGTTTATTAACCAACAAGGTAAACCTTATGCTGGGATTTGTTGGCTAGCATTTTGACTATTGATTAGGGGGTTTTTATATCTACAAGCCCACCTTTAAAGGTGATGGTTTGATAGATATATTAGGTTTCTAATTTGGTGAAGTTTTTTTTTTTTTTTTTTTTTTTTTTTTTTGTTTTGTTTGTTTGTTTTAGAATCCTTGGTTTTTAAACTTAGTACAAAGTATAAAGAGGGCATGAAATGGACCAATTCATTCTTTTATTACAAGTCTAAATATATTAGCTCATTATTGATGCTAATAATTATAAAAAGTAGAAAAAAGTTAATTTTTGATAATTATTTAAAAAATAAAATCAAAAACAACTTCTTAATTTTTTTTTCTTCTAAAAACCACCTCTTTAAATGGGCACAACTAAAATTATAAGAAGATTTATTATTCATGCTAAGTAAAAAAAAAAATTATATTCCATCTCATCTTTTATTCTTAGGCCATTTAGATTGATTTTTCTATCTATAAAACCAACTAAAAAAGGCTTTTCAATTTCAACCAATCAAAGGATTCAAAAATTATGTCTTATCATTGTCACGAATATATTTTAAGTTACCACTTTCTAGAACTTTTTGTAGTTTTTTAGAACCTTCGATAGCTTTCTAGAACCTTCTAGAATCTTCTTTAGTCTTCTAAGAATCTTTTATAGTCTTCGAGAATCATCTAGAATCTTCTAAAATCTTCTAGAACCTCTAGTACACTTTTAGAGCCTTCTAGAATCTTCATCAAGCTTCTAGAATTTTCTAAGATATTCTTAGAAGGTTCAATAGGACATAGGCCTTGTAATATAAATAAGAGACAAGACTAAGGAGCACCTCAGTCTTGCCAACACAAGTCTTGGAGCAATCAAAAGTGTTGTCTTATTCTTGATATCAATCTAGTCTCTTGTTCTTGATATCAATCTAGTCTCTTGTTCTAGATCCAATTCTTGTTATTGTCCATTTAGTTCTTTCTTCTTGAAATTATTCTAGTTTTGAAATCTTTTCTTTTTTTCTTTGGTAACCCGCTATCTTGAATTTGTGATAATTACCTTATCTCTTTAGTATCAAAACCACCTAAATATTATGTTGTATTCTTTTGATACAATTAATTATTAATAGTATTTTAAAGTTATTTTAAATTTAATAATAAATAAATAAATAAATAATATTTTAATTATAATATTTATTTGAATATACTTAAATAATTTAAGATATATTTATATATTTTTAATAATACTTTTTATAATAAATTGTAATATAATTAGAAATTATACATTAATACATATAGATTTATGGTATATTTAAAGAAATTATGGATTCTTTAATTTTTAATATTACATTCAATTGACTTTAATAAAATAAGTAATTATTTAATAAAATAATCTTGTTGTGAAAAGAATATCTATATGAATGTTTTCAAATTAATGAAGAAGATCTTCAAAGAAATTAACAAAAGTGATTGTCATAATATAAAATATTTTCGAAAAAACAACTTTTACAAAAAACTATAAAGTTAAGACAAATTGTTCAATGAATTTGAAAATAATATATACATACATATATATATATCCACATTAATTAAATTTTTTTTAATCACTCTTATAATTAATAAACTAAAAGATGGTATATAGATAGTTTTAGCCAACAATAATATTTTATATTTAAATTAAAAGATCATTAATAAATCTAATCAATGTTGATGTGTGCTTTACTAATGTTCTCAAATATAAATTAAGAATACTAATTATACAAAGTGATTTATTCAAAATTAATAAATGATTCTATATACAAAAAATTAAAAAATAGTAGTTAGAAATAACTATAATAAAATATAAAAGACCACCAAATATTTTTATTTATAATTAATATATATAATTAATAAAAAAATATAATTAAAATTAAATACTATATTAATATTAATTTATTAATTTTAAAAATCTAAATATTAAAAAAATTAAAAAAATTAAGTTTTTATAATAATTTAGAATATTATATTAAATAAGTTAAAATTAATATAAAATTAAATATTAAGTTTTTTTTTAGATGAATATAAAGTATGTATATTAATTTTTGTGGAAAAAATTGTTGCCTTCAATATGACATTTTTAAAGAATACATTAGTTTAGATAGTAGAATGATCTTAAGTTTTCATATTAAATCCAACTC
>JAWRVF010001665.1:0-17500 GCA_036785485.1 Physcomitrellopsis africana | reverse complement strand
TTATGTTATATTATTTAAAAAAAATTAAAATTAAAATTATTTTCGTAAAGATTCAACAAGTATGTTAATTTATATGTTTTTATCAAAACATCAAAATTTTGATACTTATATTTTAAATTAAAATTTTAAAAAAAATATAATTGTTACATTTTATAACAAAATCTATGGCTTGATATTATGTTTGAGATTAAATTATTCAATGTAGATGTTTTAGATGTTACTAATTTGATTTATTTTTTATATATATATATATATATATATATATATATAATAACTAAATAATTATATAATACTAGTAAATTTAATACATAGATTAAAACTTTATTGTAGATGCATTCAAATTATTAAAATTGAATATTTTATTAAAAATAAAAATTGGATCTTTTGTCTTAAATTCATAAAGATTATTAATTAATATTACAATTGAATGCCGTTACAACTCAAATCTAATATTATATTAAATTATATTTAATATAATTTATTGCTCATATTTATTTTTAAGATATTATTTTAAAAACCAACTTGTCATCTTTATAAAATTCATATCAAATCTATTTTTAGTTATTGGCTTATAATTTATAATATTTGTAATATTTATAATATTCATCTTTTTTTATTATTATACATTTTATCTAAAAGATTATATCTTTTAGCTATAAATTTTCTAAATTATTTTTAGAATTATTGTTAAAAGATAAACTGTAAAAGAGTAAATTAAAAATTTTAAAGTAGATATCATAAAATATCACAAAATTAGTTGCAACAAAGTTCTTTATTTGATTTGCAACCATCAAATTAAAAAATTACATACATACGGAATCTTGTGTGTGTACATTTTAAAACGTGAAGGTTGTTGATTTGGTTATAGATCTTTTTTAAATAAATCACAAATACTAACAAATAGTTGGTTAAAAATCTTTGATACAGTTTTTGCAAATTCTAGTTGACTTCTTGATGTAGAGAAACCTTCCCTTTCAAACACACGTTTTGCAAATCCCAATCAACATCCTACTTTAACAATCTTCGTATCTTATCAACTCCATTTCATTTCTTGTTCTGAATTTCTTTTCAAACATCTCCCACAACCTGCGATTAATTCTTTGGAAACTTCTTCCACTATGAAGTCATCTCTTGTAAACTCCAGTTTGCATGCCTGCTTACAAAACAGATAAAATACACCAATTCACTAACTCATTTATGGTGATTTATCAAACTCTTCAATAGAGCTTGTCACCTGAGTGTAATCCTTGGGGTGCATGCACCGAAGGAGCTGCCCCCGAGGCGAATCGGTTCCGTGGTGCAGGAGGCGGCGATGGAGTCCCTTGACCGACCCGCCTTTGACCGACCTTCCCTTGACCGACCTACCCATGGCCGCGTGACTGTCCACCTGGCAGCCTCGTCAGCGGTGGGGGCAACTGGTCCTCCGTGACCAGCATCCCAAACGCACCGCATGCTTGCAAGGGCGAGGGAGAGCTTTGAAGGCTGCCGTGCCACGACGGGGATTCCTCCATCACGGAGCACACAGGGACGATCCGCTTCTCCATCGCCCCACCTGCCTCAACCCACTGCTACTCAATCTCCCCGCACCACGACGGCCGTGCCGATGCGGATGCGGACGTTGAGGGTTTGCTTGTTTCAACAGACCAAAACCCGTTGTCAATATCTGCCAATTGAGGTTACGGAAACTTCACCATGCGGAGAATGTTCACTTTTGGGTTCCACGGATACGGGTGCGTGGAATGATTTGCTGATGATATGCTCAGCATGTGAAACTTGTGGTTAATGTTTCTGGGATAGAATTGTAGCTGCTTCGAAATGAGGATTAGCACCGGCAGTTTCGATGCAGCTTCGTGCAGTTTGGTGATGCTTTGCAACTACTTTACGTCCTGCCATGTGATTCCCCTGTATGTTGTGATTCAATTATTGGAATTTTGATTAAAATTCTCGAGAAATTTAAACTCTGAGAATTTCCAGGCTCAGAACACTTCATTCTTGAAGAGAGAATGCCTGAATTGGTTCTTACCTTCCACTTGAGAGACCTGTCGAAAAGGCTATTTAAGGCAGCTCAAAATGATTACTGTCACAGGAGCTCAAACTTGCAATTATTTCTACGCTTCAAAAATTGTTCTTCAGCTTTCTGATATTGAAGTGAAAAACTAAAGCATAGCCTGAGGTAGCATGGAACACAACTAGGACGTGTTGAGCGTACCTTGTTCATCTTCTCTTTAATCGTGAGACCTTCCATGTTCTTGGACGACAAATGTGAAGGCAATCGGAATCCCCACCAGACGTTTTCAATGTCAACAGCTACGGATGTGAATTTGGAAAGACTAGATTGGGAAATTCAAACTGAAACTTTTTCGCTTCAGATCTCCATGTTTGCAGTCCAAAAACCTCGATGAACACACCTGTTTCTTACGATTGTTTCTCTTCTACTCCACGGTAGAAGAAAATCTACAGTGAAAACCATGGCTTGGTAGCCTGCCTGCTCTATCCTCCGCACCGACGTTATGGTGACATTCTTGTCGTTGAACATTTATTCAAGCAAACAACAGAGTCGACTAAACATCTGCTTTCGCACATTGTATCGACGGCAACGAAGCGAAGAGGTAGAAACATGTGAAGATTGTGATTCAATTAGGGAATGTCGCGCTTCCTAATGTCTTTAAGGTCGCAAAACGCAGCTCTCACCAAATGCATTTCTTATCACAAATCCTTCAAAAAAGAACTTACATGAAGTAGCAAAAATTCTAACGCCTGGCCCTGTCGCAGCTACCTCCTCCATGGTGCAAGCAGCACTGGAAGTCAGAACCTGCACTTCCAAAGGTGCTACTAGTTTGCGATTCAGCTATCACCAAACAAAACTGGCGCCTCCAACGTATTCTCTCGATCTCTGTTCTGCCCTGCTGTAAAATTTCTGTTTAGACGTGACCAGAATCGAAAAGATTTAACCAGATTGTGGGTACACAAGCATTCAGCGTCAATCATGACTCATTCGCATATAGTAATTTTGCATTAATGTGAAATGACACCCATATTGACCTGAAACAATGGATTCTTGTTGCGTTGAAGTGTCGCATGACATCGTCAGGATGCGCCAGCTTGTGATGTACGACGGAGGCCACCAGAATTGGCATGGCGATCTTGGTCCCACACTTAGACGTCACGTCTGTGTTGATCACGTCCTCAAGAATTCGAGGTACCAGCCTACACACCTCCAGGAAATCGGCCAGATCCAGACAGGACTGTGATTTCCGTGCCTGATTACAGTGCATGCTTCCCGATCCTCTCCCAGAGAAACTTCATCCTCACTGCCGAATTTAAAATAGTAAACAAATGCCATTGTCGGTAGCCTGCGCTTGAACAGCAATTTATAATCGTCTACATTCACCACTTCCTACAATATCGCTGATTCTATTTCCCATCCGAACCTCGAAATCTTTCCGTCTGTTTTTTCAACCTCCAGATGATTGCTTTAGTGTCTCTTATATCCGATTCTAAGCAAAGTAATATCTGTGACGAGAACTTCTGTTGCGCATATTTGAGCTTAAACTTCCTACACCCCTGGATCACCGGATTTCTTCTTCGTGTTACGAAGATGAATAAGAGCTCCAAATCCTGCATAACAGAAACACTTTCGACATGAATAAAGACTTTGCATCTAGAACCACTCAATCAGACAGTCGATGTCTCGCATGCACCATGATTTGGCACAGAGCAAATATAGTATCCCTCCGCACTTGACAACATCATGCAGCTGTCACCAACGTGATACCTGCTGCACTAAACCAAATTTGACCATTCTAACTCCAGCACTATGCTGCACCCAACTCACTAAAGATTTAAAAAAAAAGATCAATTCACTTGAACATGTAGCATCCTTTGAGATATCTTAGAAATGAACGCATGCACATTCGAATCAACTTCTTGGACACAAATGACATTCAAAATCTCTTGTAACAAACAGATTTGGTTACTATTCTTGTACGATGATGTCTGAAATTCTGGAGTTCTGTTTTCGAAGGAAACTTAATCTTGTCAAAATCATCAACAGCTACTACAGGGTTCCGAGACTCAACCTTGGAAGCTTTCAAAGAACCAGCTCACTCTTAGCAAAGGGTCTTCTTTCCTACCCTTCCATACTCTCAGAACCCCTCGCTTTATCTACTTGTTGTTCTCACTTTCTTAGATATTATCACGACTAGGTCTGAAGCTTGGACTACTATCGCATCGCATTACCAAACATGTCACATCTGCTAGCTTTTGTGCAGAGAACAATGCTAGTCATTGGGTGGAAGAAGGGCTCCAGGGAGTAGCTTGCTGCCTCTTCATCTTCTTAAGTCGCACTTGGCCTATGCAATTCACGACCGGAGAGGTGGGCTCCTTGAGTGGATGACCATTGATAGATTGGTGCTGATGATCACTAGCCTTGTCCATGAAAGTAACTGTACAATGTGCAGCACCGCTTGCGCATAGCGTTGCCACATGCCCAATTCTTGGCAGTACTGTGCTACGTACTAATTCCGGCAGTGTCTGCTCGTCCAAATGCATTCAAGATGATCGACAATCAATTCAACGACATTACACCCTCACCAGATCATATCTCTTATTGCAGCACTCAGAAATAGAAAAGAGAAATAGGACAGTGCACCGCTTTGAGGGAAATGACTGAAAAACTATGACTCTCATCATCACTCAGATTTGCCCTACTTCTGAGCACTGGATTAAGCAATGTGACCAGTGCTGGAACGAACGAGTGCATGTATTTTAAGGAAGGATATCGCAGCACGAGGAGAATGACATACCAGGTTAAGACGTCTGTGTCGAAAGCACCGGAAGACACCGCGACCTGCACGATGTGGCTTGCATGGCCTTTGCTTCGTTGATTTTGACTTTTGTGGACTTTCAAATCCTGCGTAAGGTGACAAGGAGCTTGTTGCTTGCCTTGTTGAGGAGCTACCTGATCCCCACTCGTCATTCAGCTCGGCCTCCCTTAGCCAGAATCGCAGGCTTGTTGAGGCGTCTTCTCTGCTCATCAGTTCTGCCAAGCTGAAGAACTTGGACGTCGTCCTAGCCTTTGTTTCCACCAGTGTTCTCTCGCTAGCTTCTAGCTTTTCTAACTCCATTGTCGCAAATCACTCAATGCGTATCAACTCCTGGAAACCAGAGAAAATGCGCACACTGGTGTGATTCTTTGGAATCTGCTTATTGAAGTTCCTTAAGATCTCTCATTTTCAAGTAAGTCAAGCTCTTATAGATTTCAGGATTGAGCATTGCGATGATTCCTCTTAGATGAAGTAATTTCGGATTTGAATCCTAGAAAGAACGTCTATACATAAGCTTCCGTGAGCAGATGCAGCTTTAAACCTAGACGTAGGCTTGCCATTATGCCGATCTAATTGTAACGAAACAAAGTGTGACAACGTTGCTCACAAAATGCCTCCGATGAAGACACACTTCCATAGCTAACCAAATAGACCTCAGTCATCGCAACCCCTACTCTTTCTTTCTGTTGATAAAATCCCCGCTCATGGTTAGAGCTGAAATTCGCCTTCTCCAACTCTTTGTATCTTATTTTCTTAGCATAGATCTTTGGTTTTGTCAAGGAACAGATCACCCATACCGCATGAGATGGATCGCTGGAGGACTCAGGGCTGTAACTGAAAAAATAAAAATGATAATAATAATAATAATAATAAAAACTAATTTTTTTAAAAAAAAAACAGGAAACATCATTCCTCAGAAATGTGCACATCCATTCCAAAGACCGGCTACAGATGAAGTCCTACAAAGGATCCGTAGAGATGCGTCCGACAGAGCTAGACAAAATCAGTATCGATTGGTTGGCAGTTCAAGCTTCTCTTCCAATGGCATTTCCCATGACTGAATGCTTTCAACTCTGATTCAATCCCCGAAGCAATGCATCTCATGACAAACTCTAATTCCCAAGCTTCTCAAGCACCATTGCACCATGAGCGGCGCTGCTAATCCAACTTTCTTCACGACGAGAAAAACAACACTAAATTGAGAGCAATAAGAACTTATCAACGATTGAGTAGTGTCTCACCTCTTCACAATCACCGCTCCATGAATCCATTCACGCTATGCTCTTAATTCTAAATTCCAAAGCTAGAAAAAAATTCTCTACGAGCGCCTGATTGCGGAGTGGAAATCTATGTGTCTGGCTGCTATCTGACCCCAGTAACACATCCCGTGGGACAGATACACTGCGGATCCAGCAATCGCCGCATCATCACCACTACACCACCGCAGGCCCTTCTTTTGTCTAGAACGACAGAGGGATTCCGGGACGCTGTGCCGCTGATCGATCTTAACGCCGACGCCATGAACTTATATCCTTCCGAAACTAGTCGAGTTCTATTTCGCGGCGTGTGAAATCAGTGCACAGATATCTAGATCATCACTCCACGGCAGCAGCAGTCATGCGCATGTTGCGCAATCTGGTAGACCGATGGATTTTCTGTTGTAAAACAAAGCGGTCACGGATTTCCACGTGCAAGCCTTGCCGTTGTTGGGTAGAATCGATCGGGTCTTTGATTCCGGGGAAGTGACGATCCTCCAGCTTTGACTGGAAATCTGACGCCATGTGACCGGATGTGACGCTGGCTGCCGCCGCTGGTTGACTGCGGAAGACTTGCGGTTGGACATGCCGTCGCCGCCGGTTCATGTCGCCACTTCGTCTTGTTCCTCTTTAGAACTTTCTTTTCTGGTTTTGCTCTGGGGGACGAGAGGGAGCGATGGGGCGGCGGCTTAGGGTTTTATGATAATAGTTGTTACAGAGTAATTTGGAGCGGCTGCTGCCTGGTTGTTCATCACTACTATTTGTTTTTTCTAGTGTAAGATAGTAAATCACTCAAAAATAGAATAAACATTATTTTGTTTGGTTTGGTTTTTTTGTATTTTTATACTTTATTTTTTAAGATATGGAATATATGTTGCGAATATAAGTACAATATGAATTGGAAGATATCAAAAATTTGACCAAGATGGAGAAGAAAACTCGAATTGAGACCAATGGGATGCATAAGTAAAACATTTGTTTTCATCTAATAAAACATATTCCATATGAGTCCCTTCTTCTTATATTTTAAAGAACTATGCATTGTTATTGATCTACTTAGAGCCTTGTGAAACTAAGGTGAAACACGTAGTAATCCAACAAGAAGTTGAAATTCTTTTAAAATAATTATTATTTCATACTTTATAGGTAGCAAATCCAAACATATTTAATTTGAAAATAGCATGGAGATTGTAAAGAATATTTGACAATGTGATTGCTATTAGAAAATCTATTGGAAGAAGATATTTTTATATAAAGGCACAATTAAAGATGTATTTTAGAGTGTTTTGATATAATTTCTATTTAAAATTATATTTGGCCTTTGCATCTTTTAAGCTTGGGATCTAAATTTTGATCCTAAAGCTATATGAAACTTGAAATGTAAAGATAGAATTAGATCTATCTTAATATCTACTTGAATAATTTTTAAGGATTAATAGAGGATTTTCCTAAAGTTGTTCCATAAGTAGCAATTGGTCTAAGATAAGTATTGAGGTGTAAAAAAGACAATAACATAATACATGAACTAAGATTTTGTATTGCATTAGACTTGGTATTGTTTCTTAGCAACTTATAGACATCTAGACATCTTAAGTCTTGATTGGTAGATAAAAAAGATAGTAGGAAAGATTAAGAAGATTTTATTATAATTTAGAAACAAAAAAAAAAAAAAAAAAAAAAAAAAACAGAAGTAAAAAAGACATTAATAAGACTTAGTATTAGAATTCATCTTTCTACATGTATTATATACTTTAAACTTCATCCAACTAAACCTTGTGCTATAGATATTGACCTTACTCATATATCTACTTGATTAGATAAAATAGATAAGCTTTTATTTAAGCTTATTATTTGATTCAAATAATAATGCTATCAATGAAGTGTTAGACCATGAAACCCTTTACAACATAAGGATGTTGTCACCTTTTGATTAATGCAACCTAAAGAGTTCTTTATAAAAAAATAACATTACGTACCAATATAAAAAGATAAAATCACCATAGAAGCAATTTACAAATTATATAGGATTTGCTTTATTCTAGACTTATTGTTTATGAAATTCAACATCATTTTATATAATATACATGAATTAAATAATCCACATATGATTCTTAAGTCATAAGTTTGTATTCAAATTTTTATTCTAAAATATGATATTTTATTGATTTGATAATATAAATCATGCAACATAAGAATTTAAAAATTAGATTTTATATTAAAATCTAATTTTTATTTTTATTTACTTAAAGCAATTCATGGCTATGTAAACAATTCATATAGATTAAAACTAAAAAGATTTGTATTCTAATTTTTCTATCTATTAAGTATTTAGTATTTAGTGTAGATTTTCTTATAGATAATAGAATTTTATAGGTGATTTTTAAAGGCATTCTAATTAACTCTATAATTCTAGTTAATAATTATGTTTCTAAAAAATTTCATAAAAAAAAGAAGTTTTGATTGGATTTATTTGATATACTTTCAAGTGATATACAGTAAAGAATAAGAAGAGAAAGGAGAGAGATAGAGAGAGAAAGAAAAAGAGAGATTAGAGCTTGATATAATAAAATAAAAATAAAAATATTATAAATCTATATAATGTTATAGAATCTTAGCTTAAAATAAAAAATATCTCAAATATTTTAGAATAATAAGAGAGATGGAGTGAGAATTTTGACAAGATTAGATAGATGTCACAAACATGTAATAAAAGAAGATTCTATAGACAAAGTTTGTCTTGAAAAACTATAATATAATATAAGAATAAGAATAATATTAATAGATCCAAATTAAATTACAAGATATGCATTGTTGAGATTAAAGAGCCTCTCAACCTTCATATCTATATATATTAGGAATTAAGAAGCTTTTAAGTAACTTCTTGTAGAAGGATTTGCCTCCAATTATCCTAAGATGCTTCTTAAGTAGCTTCTTTATTGCTCTCATGTAAAAAAATCCTAAAAACCTTCTTTTATAATTTCTTACATTACTTGGAAGTGAAGCAACTTAGAGAACCTTTTCTAACAATCTTTTAGAATATTTTACAATCTTCTAAGATCTTTTAAATTCTTCTAAGATATTCTAAAAACTTTCAAGATTTTCTAGAATCTTCTTTAGATGGATGTTTGTGACATCACCTTCTCTTTTAGCTCTAAGTTTCCTAAGGAGAGGTAAAGCCGAAATTGTTCAAAGATATAGAAAATAAAAAAATATATCTTATGATTTGTATAACATACTCTAATTGTCTTTTATAGGTTAAAAATTAAATTTTATATTATTTTAAATTTGAATTTTTTAAAATTAAAATTTTATAGTTGAATGTTGCTCTGCCAATCTTATAGCAAATTTTTTAGCTACTAGATTATCAAATTTAAGAGGCAATAATATATTTAATTTTGGATGATATCTATAGTTGATATAGAAAGATATTTGTTGAATAGAACTATGAACATTATTATTGTAAGCAAATTCAACAAGTAGTAAATAGGAAGGTTAATCATTTTGTTGATAATTGATGGTACACCTTAGATATTGCTTTAAAATTTGATTGACTTATTCCATTTGACCATCAATTTATGAGTAGTATTTTAAAAATAATTTAATATTTATTCAAAGGATTTCAAATAGTGATTTCTAAAACTTAGACACAAATTAGGATCTTCAATTTTATATAATATCATTTAGCAATCTATAATATTGATAGATATTATTAATGAAGAGTTTGGCCATTTTTTTATCTATATTTTTTTTTTATAGAGAATAAAATATACCATCTTGATAAATTGATTGATGATAAAAAAATATGGTATTAAAAAAAATTGAACAATAGAAAATTTATAATAAAATCTATGAAAATAAAAGACCAAGATTGCTTTAAAATATATAGTGGTTAAAAAAGTTTGTATAAGCGATATTGAAGATACTTTGATTTAGTACATATATCACATAAAAGTATAAATCTTTTAATAGTCTTCTATATTTTAGGCCACTAAAAACCTCAAAATAGAAGTTTCAACATCTTGTTGAATTCAAAATGTCTAACAATAGGAAAGTCATGACATGCTTACAAAATATAAATGAGCGTTGGTTCCTTAAAAATATATAGATATTCTTAAAAGTAAAGGAGGTCATCTTTAAATTTAAATTTGTTAGAATTATTTTGAAGATTATAAGCATATTCAATCTAGTAAATAGAGTAATTGCTTGAGAATAGTTTTTAATAAATATCTAATAAAAATTAACAAATCCAAGAAAATATTATACATTTCATACTAGCTTGAGAATTTATAAATAAATTTTTATTTAGTATGATATGTCTATAAAATTTTATTTTTAATTAATAGAATACACATTTTTTTAATTTGGTATATAAACTTATACTTCTTAATTTTTGTGCTACCAATCTTATATGTACTTATTGAAGATACAAAATACAAACAACTAAAGTATCAAATGTCACTTGAAAGGAATAAAGAATCACTCAAAGATATGATAGTATTAAATTGAAATGGCTATTATTAAAGACTAGAAAATATAAAGACTCTTGATCTAAGCTAGAAACAAAAAAAGAATTGACAAGAGTGAAGAAGGCTTCACTCTTGTTTCTATATATACTATCTACCTAAGAGCTATATGATAATATTCTATAGGACCTCCAATATGTGTCCAATTTGCAAGACACATGTCAAACTTACAAGACAAGTTTTCTACATGTATGCCACGTAATTAGCTTGTTCTACAAGCTACTAACATGTGCAATACGTGACTAACTTGTTGGCCAAGTTTCTAATCTATCAATCACATACAGACATGAATAAAGATGAAACCATATCTATGAAGCTTCCAAAAAGCTTTTCTATAAGATATTATCAAATTAATCTATTTTTATCTATTTCTACCTATCTATATTATTTAGATAACTATTAGAGTAAATCTTATATCTGTGACAATATTTCATATTCTTTAAGATAACAAACAATAAATTTATTCAAGAAATCTAGAAAGATATTATTCATTAAATACTAGAATATAATTGGTATATTTGTTAGTCCAAAAGGTATGATATTATATTCAAATTGTCTATACCTTGTCCAAAATTTTGTCTTCTATTTGTTTCTTTCTTTAATATACACTAAATTATAAGCTCTATAAAGTTCAATCTTTGTATAGATCTTTTTTTGATCTAATTTTTCAAGAAATTTTGATATATATAATAATAAATAATAATTTTTTATCATTATCTTATTTAAATTTCAATAATCAATGCACATTTGTAAGGATCTATTTTTCTTCTTATCAAAAAATATAGGTGCTCTAATAGGTGATTTTGAATATCAAATAAAATTCTTTGGAAGATTTTCATTAATATATTTTTGTAAGGTTGTTAACTTTATTTATAAAAGATTATATATTGGTCAAAATAGCTATTGAGCTTTTTTTTGTAATTCTATGGTATAATCATACAGTCAATATTTTGGTAGTTTATTTGTATTATTCTTTTCAAAAACATCCTTGAAGTCTTGGAATTGAATTAAAATATCTTATAAAACTTATTCAATTGATTTTTTTATTAAAATAGCATATATCACAAATGCAACACCATTCTTTGCTTTATATATAAAAGTAATAGTTCTAAGAAATAAAGGTGTGACATGTTTCTTCCTTTAATGTTTTGGTCTTGAAGAAATTTTGTATAGATTCTAATCAATATTAAAATTATGTAATTCAAACCAAAGAAGTCCAATGACAATAGGATTTGTGTGACATTGAATAATATTGAAGATAATATACAATACTATGTCTTCTAATACCACTTGTAATAATTGTGTTTCTTCAATAACATTCTTTGATGCAAGTACTTGTCCATCAATGACTTCAACAATACCAAGATTTTAAAGATGAATTTTCTTCACCAATATTAAATTATACTTAGTCATAAAATATTTATCCATAAAATATGCTAAGGCTCTAATATTCAAAAATACTTTAACAAAAATTTCACAACTTAGAATTTTTATATGTACATGAAGTATAAAATAAGATATATGATTTGGAGGTAAAAAGAGATATTTTATTAGTAATTAAAATTTTGTGGTGTCCAACCATATAATTCCTATTGTGATTGGATGTTATTATTTTTTTAATTAATTTTAGAATTGATGTTATACTTTCTGCCTTAAATCTCTTAAACTTGTTTAGATAATTTGGTGCTTGGTTATAAGGCTTTCTATAATATAAATACAAATTTTCTTACTAATCTCTATCTTTTTTTATTTGTATTAATAGCTTAAATTGAATCACATCAATTTATATATATTCATCATTCATTGAATGATTCTCTAATATTTTTGAAAAAATAGCAATTATATTGTGATAATTATTACCAAAAATCTAATGTCTTTTTAATTGCATTTCAAATAGGCAATTGTTACAAGTGATAGCTTGAGATATGAGTCCTTTTAAACTACTGACTCAAGACATTGTAATCAATAAATTTTTTATATCATCTCTTAAATCATATTGAAATTAAGTTATAAATATATTATTATTTTAATCAAGGTCATATATAAGCTATTGAAATTTTGCAATATAAATTGTAACTAAATGTCATTCATATTGTAAATTTTATATCTTCTTTTTTGCTATTTTTTTTTATTACTATCTCCAAATGTAGCAATAAATCTCTCTATAAAAGCTTCCAGGTGTCAAGGACATAAGATCTACTCTAATAGTTATCTAGATAATATATATAGGTAGAAATAAGTAAAAGTAGATTAATTTGATGATATCTTATAGAGAAGCTTTTTAAAAGCTTTATAGACATGGTTTTATTTTTATACATGTTTATGGGTGATTGATAGATTAAAAACTTGGCCAACAAGTTTGCCACATGTTACACATGTTGATAGCTTGTGGAACAAGCTAATTACGTGGCACACATATAGGAAACTTATTTTGTAAGTTTGACATGTGTCTTACAAATTGGACACGTATTACAGGTCCTACAGAGCATTGCCACATAGCTCTTAGATAGATAATATATATAGAGAGAAGAGTGAAGCCTTCTTCACTCTTGTCAATTTTTTTTATATTTCTAATCTAGTTTAAGAATCTTTATATGTTCTAATCTTTAGTAATAGCCATTTTAATTTCTTCTTGAATATATATATTTTCTTTTTTTATTTTTTTATTTTCTTTTGATACAGATTTCATTGGTTTATGCATCATCTTTCAATTTGTGTCCTTAATAAATTGACAAGAGTGCATATGTAATATCAAAACTTTGTCTTTTCTTGATTAAGAGTGAATTACTTTTTTTTTCTTGATAACACATAAGCATATCAATAGTTGTAGATTATCCACTTCTAAAATAATATTGTTCTAATTTTTTTTTTTTTTTTTGAATTCTTGAATGTTTTATTCTATATTTCTTAAGTGAAAATAGACACCGTCATTTCTATTGTATTATCATACCAGAGCTTGCTAAAATAAAGAATACAATAGCACAAATACAAGAAAAAATGAAAGAATTAATGCTTGTAATGCATCAACTCAATTTACCACCATAAAGAACAACAAGATTAGCAAAAAGTGAAGCTATAGTGATAATTAGAGCTGCTTCAATATTTATACAAAGTCATATTACTTCACTTATGATGGAATATTATTCAAGTATCAAAGAACCAAAAATTAATTTGCTTGAGAAATTTAATGGCACAAGATCTAAGTTTTTAGGATTCATTAATTAGATATAACTGGTGATTAAACTTCATCCTTAAAGTTATCTAATTCAAAGATCATAAGTCAAGTTTATTGAAACATTACTTTCAAATTCTACTTTATTATAATTTTCATCTTTTTTTGAATGACATGATCCAATATTGGATAATTTAGAAGCATTTTTAGTAGAGTTTTGATCTATATATGAAAAATATGATATAATTTGTATTACAACCAACAAGATCTGTATTTTATGATAAGACAACCAATCAGTGATATTATATGCTTTACAATTTTGATAACTAGCAACTGATATCAAATGGCATGATATTGTACTCACCAGCAAATTTTTCTATGGATTATAATATGAGGTAAAGAAATTGATGCTTAACTTATCCAATCCTTAGACATTGAGTCAAGCAATTAACTTTATTATAAAATATAATAATCAATTTTTTGAATTTTGAATTAAAAATTATATAAGAGAGTCTCAACGTTATTATAATTCAATGGCAACATTAATGTCTTCTTAATACATACATTCAAAAATAAAAGACATGCAAATTGACGTAGTATGTTTTAAACTTCTTATTGAATAAAAAAAGATTTATTGTTGTCAAGAAGAATTGTGCTTATATTGTGAAGAACCTAAGTATACTACTCAACATTATCCAAAAAAATGATGCAACTATAAAATAAGAAATATGGTTGTCAAAGAAGACAATATATTAGAAAACAAGTTTGTTTAGCTATAATAGGGATTGAATAGCTAGAATCTTATACAACTCCTAGTGAAGGTCCTATCTTCTCTTCAAAACTCTCTCTTTGTTTTATAATAGATGTATATTTGAAATCTAAAAATCACCAAGCCTTTATTTTATTAGATTCAAGAGCTTTAGCATGTTTTTTAGATGAAGAATTTGTTAAAAGTCATAGAATATCTTTAGTATAGAAAATTAAACTTATACATATAAAAATCATAGATGGTCATCTATTATCTTTTAGAGATGTAATATATAAAATCTTTCTTATAAATATAATAATAGATGGTTATAATAGTTGTATAATTGTTAATATAATTAAATTTCTTTCTAATCTAGTCATTTTAGATTTATTATGATTAAAAAAATATAATCCTCAAATAGATTGGATTTCTTGTAGACTTGATTTTTCTTAGAGCATTATTAAGGGTCTTATTAATTAAATAAATAGCCATAAGTCTAGTATAATAAAATTTATACTTATAGGTACAAAAGCTTTTATGCATGCAATAAAAAAATGATCATCTTTTGCTATTTATGCCACATCCATTTCTGATGGTTGAAAGACTTCAAGTGGCACTCTAAGCCAGTATCAAGATTATCAAGATGTTTTTGAAAAGAAGAATGTAGATATTCTTCAAAAATATTGTTCATATAATTGCTCAATTAATCTCAAAGAAGAAACTCAGCCTCTATTTGGACCAATCTATACTTTATTACAAAATGAATTGATTGAATTCAAAGAATACATTAATGAGAACTTGGTCAAGAATTTCATACGTTGTCATGTTGTAACATGACTATAGGATATAAGAGCAAAATAAGATGTATATTATAGAAAAGCTTAGTTGAAGACTAAGTTACAAAATTACTTTAGAAAACATAGGTAAACAAATAAAAAATAGAATAATTAAAATATTTAATATTAATACTATTTTTTAATAAAAAAACTTCTATTTATTTTGTAGGACTATAAACAAGACAAGACAAGGTAGATTAATAAAAATACTACTATAGACATCTTAAGATCAAAGTAAAGAATATTTTTCAATAAAAAATATCTAAGAAATCCTTGGATTGATATCCAAGAAGGTCAGTTATAAATTAGGATTGAAATTAGATTCTAGGATACAAAATCATGTACCTATGGCAAATAGGAACTTCTTTTATTAATCAAAAAGTAGATTTTGAAAGTAAATTCAATAATGCTTTTTTAAACATTAATTTCAAAGGTTTTGAATTTGTAATGACTTTATAAGAACTTTGTAAAATTAAGGTTGATTTAGATGACTCCGATTTTGTGAAATAAAAAAGAATTTATATTTTTGAGCATTTTATGAGTTTGATTATAGATCTATGAATAAAATTTTATAGATTTGTAATTGTACTTGTATTGAATGCAAGCTATAAGTTTAAATTTAATTTAATAGTTTGATTGAAGGTAATTGAAGTTCAAATAGGTTAAGGTCTTTAAAATTGGATTTTGAAGATTAATAAGGATTTCTAAGATATCTAGCCATATACTAATTGAATTGAGGTTAGAATTATTTTCTATAGATGGTAGACTTAATTTTTTATCTATTTGTGAATTTTAAAAGCAATTAAATAATATAAAAAGGAGATATTGATATTGAGAGATTGGCATCAAGGTTAGAGAAGGAGGCTAGCCTACACCCAAGCAAAGTTTTGGATTTATCTTCTATTTGGTGAGTTACATCTTCTTTAAAAAATTTATGCATGTTGCCAATTTAATTATTGAAAGGTGCACAAATTTTGAGTCAAAATCAATAATTCAATCATTAGTTATTGAGATTTTAGTTTGTTATAGGATTTGTTAGGATTTAATTAGGATTTGATTAAAATTTGTTAGGACTTTATTAGAATTCATTAGGATATTAGGATTTCATTAGGATTTATTAGGATATTAGAATTTTATTAAGATTTTATTAAGATTTGAGTAGAATTTGACTTAGAATTTGGTTTAGAATTTGACTAAGGTTTGACTTAAGATTTTACTAAGATTTGACTAAGATTTGACTTGGAATTTGATTAGGATTTGACTTAGGATTTGACTAGGATTTGACTTAGGATTTTATTAAGGTTTGACTAAGGATTTGATTAAATGTTAGGGATATAGTCTTAGAACCTTCTAGAAATTAGAACATTCTAGAAGCAAGTCCCTGGAACCTTCTAGAAGTTTCCATTAGCAGTTAGTAGAAGTTTCTTGAGAAGCTTCCTAGTTAGTGGAAGTTGCTTGAGAAGCTTCCTAGCTAGTAGAAGTTGCTTGAGAAGCCTCCTAATTCATAGAAGCTGCTTGAGAAGCTTCCTAAGTTGTTAGAAGTCGCTCAAGAAGTTTTTTATTTAGAAGTATATATAGGAGTCGAGGCTGAAGAGTTCTTCAGTCTCGAAAACACATCTCTTGGAGCTCTAGCTCACCTCTCTAGTATTGCTCTTGTACTCATCTGATCAATCTAATTCTTGCCAGTTCTCTTTGAAATTCTTGTTTAGATTTCGTCTTCGTATTCTGTGTCCGTGACAGTTTGTCGAGACTGCTCTCATCTCAGATATTAGAGCTAGTCCTTCTTATTAGAGTGTGGATTACCCCTCTTCTTGAAGGTATACTAGTGTTTTAGAGGTTGCGGATTACCCTCCTTTAAACTGATATCTCTCCCATTACAATATTGGAGTCTTATTCTTCTTGGAGAGAGTGGATTACCTCTCTTCTTGAAGGATTTTAGACGTTTTAGAGGTTGCGGAGTACCCTCCTCTAAACCAATATTTTCTTCTTCATAGAATCAATTATTTCTCTCTTTTAGAATGGCTGGAGATCAAGGGATTAATATGACTGAAAGTTTGGAGTCCAAGTTGGACGCCATTATGAATGCCCTTGCTATGTTATCGCAAAGAACTGCGGAGATTGAAGAGGCGTTTGCAAGAC